>VDFB02087015.1:0-17242 GCA_007258455.2 Sequoia sempervirens | reverse complement strand
CCATCATTTCCCAGAATGATAACCTTGGGTTCCTCAGTACTGTCACTCTTAAGGAGGTCAGGTTGGCTACTTTCAATATGGGGGCTTACAAAGCGCCTAACCCAGATGGTTTTCCACCGACCTTCTTTCAGATCTTTTGGGAGATTGTTGGTAGGGACTTGTCTTAGTTGCTCGTGATTTTTTCAAATCTAGTAAGATTCTCAAACAATTGAACCACACCTTTATAGCCTTAATTCCCAAGATTGTCAATCCCTAGTCTATGACTGATTTTTGACCCATTAGCCTTTGCAATACCTTTTATAAAATCGTCTCTAAAATTCTAGTGAACTGCATCAAACCTCTCCTTGAAAAATTAATCATAACCACTCAAAAAGGGTTTGTGTCTAGTCATCATATCCTTGATGCTACCATAACCACTCATGAATCACTCCATTCCATGGATAGGTGTAATAATGCTAGTATGGCCCTTACATTAGATATTTCAAAAGCTTATGATAAGGTGATTTGGGACTTTATCCCTAAAGTCTTAGCTAAGTCTGGGTTTGACCAATCTGTGGTCAAACTCATAATGCAATGCATAACTATGGTAAAGTACTATGTTTTGGTTAATGGGACTCCTTTTGGGTTCTTTAATGCTAGGAGAGGTATCAGACAGGGTGATCCCCTTTCACCCTATTTATTTATCATGATTGTGGATGTCTTGAGCAAGAAATTTTCTAATTTGTTGTCAGAAGGGTCTATTAAGGGAATCAAGGTTGCCTCTTCTTTAGATCCGACTGTGATCCAATAATTTGTGGATGATACTTTCCTATTTGGGAAAGCCTCTATGATTGAAGCCAGGAAATGGAAAAATTATTTCAACAGCTACGTTGCTTGTTATGGGCAATGTATTAACTATAATAAAAGTATGATTTACTTCTTCAATAGCACTACTAACTTGCAAGCTTGGGTGATCATTGTCCTAGGATGTATCAATGGTTCTCTTCCTTTGGTTTATCTTGGTTTACCCCTTACTGTCAAAGAAGTCACTCCTGACTTTTGGAATTTGGTCCTTGAAAGGATCTAAAGAAAGTTGGCTGGGTGGAAAGGTTCCATCCTTAGCCATGTTGGTAAACTACAACTCCTATATGTTGCTCTTCAAGTTATCCCTGTCTACTTCCTCTCCATATTCAACATCCCCAAATATATTGCTGAGAAATTTGAGAAAATTCAAAGGAATTTCCTCTGGTCGGGGACTGAGGAAAGGAAGAAATTTGCTCTAGTTAAATGGGACAAAGTCTATCAACCTAAACATTGTGGTGGGCTTGGGAAAAGGATTGTCTCTAATAACAATAAGGCTTTTATGACCAAAGTGGGATGGTACCAACTGAGGAATAAAAAGGATTGGTGTAAGATTATGAATGTTAAGTATCTTCAAAACGGACCTTTGATTGACTATCTCTCGGAGGTTCACCCTCCAGGTTCCTTGGCCTGGAGGATCATTTGTAGTCTGTAGGGTTCGCTTAGGACTGGGATGAAATGGAAGATTGGTAATGGTAATAAAATTAGATTCTTGGAGGACCCCTAGTTACTTGATACCCCTCTGGAAAACTCTTAATTTAGGAATCTTATAAGGTTGGCACAATGGTTCTTTTGGGTTTATATTAGTGATTACCTCCTTGGCCCACATGGAGCTAGAAAGTGGAATGTTTTGGCCCTTTGTTTCCCTTTATCCCTTGACGTGAGCCTCCTTGCCAAGTCCCTGCAGAAGTTGCTCTCCCTTACTAGACTTTCTTCAACCAACATGGGGGATGAATTCTTTTGGACTCATGACAAGCAGGGTGATCTTACAATTAAATTGACTTACAATTTGCTGACGGACCAGGGTGTTGTCCTTGACCTTTGGAAGAGGGTTTGGAATCAACACATGATCCTGAAAGTAAACTTCTTTTGGTGGAGTGTCTGCCATAACAAGATTCTCACTCAAGACAATTTGAGGAAAAGGGGATTCCAGATCCCCAACAGATGCTTTTTATGCAAGTGCAATGAAGAATTGGTGGACCACTTGCTGTTACACTGCCCGTTTGATGTTGGTGTGTGGGAGTTGGCTTTAGAGCTTTTAGGCATTCAATGGACTATGTGTAAGGATATTAAATCCTTTATATTGAGTTGGACTGGACCCTTCATCCATCCCTTACCTTGTGAAATTCGGAACTAGGTTCCTCCCATTATCTATTGGTGCTTATAGAAAGAGATAAACAATAGGGTTTTCAGGAACATTGAGATGAGTCTAAAGGAGATTTTTGGTATTGGTTTTCAGCTCATTGCAGAAAACATTTCGCTTTTCAAAGAGAAAACCCTAAATAAAAGTTTGACTGAGAGGGAAATTATTATAGCCAAAGCTTGGCATCAAAACCTAGATGCCAACTCCTATGACAACTCTAGATCCCTGGCTAGAAGAGACACTATCTGGAAGCCTCCATACAGTGGTTGGTATAAAATTAATTTTGATGGAGCAGCCAAAGGCAACCTGGGCAGACCTAGCATAGGAGGTGTTATAAGAGATTGAAAGGGAAATTTTGTGGCTGGTTACTCTGGGGGGATTGGCATCCAATGTTCTATGATTGTGGAAGCTAGAGAGCTACTAAAGGGCATCCAATTAGTTGTTACTATGGGGATTGAGAACCTTCATATCGAAGGTGATTCTAAGTATATTATTGGTGCTGTTAACTTTGGCAGATTACTAGGGTGGAGTACTAAAGACATTTTATTAAACATAAGGCTCTTCATGTCTAAGTTGAAGTTGAAGATTGCTACCCACATTTACCGGGTGGGCAATCAAGTGGCTAATGCTTTAGCCAACTCTGGCACACATTGGAAAATCTCTAAGTGTCGGTGTAATTTGGGGAACCTACCGCCAAGTATTCAAGGTTTAATCTTGAAGGAGCAAAGCCCTTACTTGATCCATGATAATAACTAATCATGTGTTTTTATGGGCTTTATGGGGGGTACACATTCTTGTCTTATAGGCTATGTTGACGGATGTAAATGTTGAGGTGTCCTACAAGTGGCAAAATTTAAATAATGGGGCAGAGTCCATTTTAAAAAAGGCCATCATGAGGAATTATGGCGAATACTTTGTGATTAAGGCCAGGCTGGGTCGTACCTTATGTAATCTCCTTTTGGGGATTGTGCTAAGCTATCGTATATCCATGAAGTTTTTTTATTTTAATTTTGATGTGACTAATAATTATGAGATCACGCTTGTAATTGGTTCTATCTTTTTTGTTATTTTGTCTCCTCTTCTAAAGGTCGGGATCTTAAGTGTTTCTAAATTTGGCCTCGCGGCCATCTTGCATTGGTTTCTGTGTAATAACAATGTGGAAGGCAAACCTTCCATTCCCATCATGTCCTGCTTACCTAGCCATAAGTGTTTGAAGATTTTCATTTATGAGTTTTCCAAGATTGCCTTTAGGGATTTATCTCCTCAAGCATGTGATCTATACATTGCTTTGATTGCCCAAGGCTACATTGTTTGGCTTAAAATCTTAAGTGTGTGGGTGACCTTTCACTTAACCAATTTCTCTAACCTTTTGCTCTCATGGGTTTTCTAGTTATTATGTGTGCAAAGTGGCATTATGGGTGGTAATAGGGTGCGAACGGAGCCCGACAACTGTGGTGAATTTTGCAAGGATCCATTGGTGCAACACATATGTGTTGAAGGCAGTTTGGCTTCCCTGATGGAGAGTCTGGTGGGTCACGACCCTAATTTATCTGCGCAGTTTGCTAACTCTTAGAAAGATAAAAAAGTGACCATGGGCGATATTTCCTCTGAAGTGAGCGAGGAAGTGATTGCACAGGTGATGGGGTTGCTGAGTACTGGTAAGAAGTACCTGAAGCATACTAAGGCCCAAGATAATGAAATTTTGAATGCTTTCTTTGTGGGGAATGAGAAGTCAGTTCGTAACCAATCAGTGTTTGAGAGAGAGGCTCTCCCACAGCCTTGGGACCAAGTCTGCCTCGCACTAATGAAGTACGTGACCCTGGAAGGTAGATACAAAACCTACTATTTCTATCACTTCCCTCTTTTAAATCACCTCTGAAACAAAATTTTGTTAAGCTTTCCTTTTTTCCTTCTTAAGGATTTAGAGAGCTCTATTGAAAATGCATTGAGGTTGTTGGCCTAAACCCTAAGGATAATCCTCCCCTGCCGCTCCACCAAGGCCTCATTATGAGGCTCTACCACTTCCATCTTGCGTTATGCCCGCCCAAACCCATTTGTGTTGTCCGTGTTGAGGAAATTGAACCTCCTATTCTGGCCAATATATCCTCGACCGAGTCCATAGGTCCCATCAGGAAAATCCATCCGATTTCTGCTGAAACTCATAAGCCTAAACCTGTTGCTAAGAAGCTTAAGGGGAATGCAGGAATTGCCTAGACTAGTGTTGCAGCTAGTCTCTATGAGCTCAAGTCGACCGCTGCCAAGATTGTTAGCAAACCTACCCCAAAGAAGAAAGTTAAGGATGATGCGAAGGGTTTGATGGAGCCTCTAACCAAGGACAACTGGGGTAAAAATGTTGTGGGTAGGGACTATAAGGGGGACACGATGGTCGCGGCTACGATGGTGATTGGTGACAATACCATCATCAAGAGGTCTGGTAGGTTGGCTAAGAATAACATGAAAGTGCAGGTTAATGACATGGATACGAAAGAGGAGTGGTCTAACAACAAATATTGCAAGGATGAGGGGGAGTCTGGGGAAGAGGAGGAGGAGTATGTTGGAGGGCCCCACACCATTCCTGATATTAGCAAAGTGCATAAGGAGAACTCGACATCCTAGTCCTTGGACCCTTTGGAGGTGGAGCAGTTGATACTACAAAGGCTACGGATTATGGGGAGGAGCTATGTGTGCTGTAAGAAAGAATGGAAAAGATGGACAAGAAATTCAGTGGGTTGACCTGTTTCACTATCAAGTTGGTCCACTATGTTACCAACACCCTTTCTTGTTGTGATGAAGGATGAAATGGACAAGAAGAATGTTGAAGAAGGCCAGGAATGGGTTAGGGATGATGTTGTTAATCTCTTTTCTATGAACTGGAAAAATGCCATTTAGTTTGTTGTTGTTGCATTGTATGTATGTCTGTTGTTGGTTTGTTGTATATGTTTTTTGTCTTGGTCTTTAATGTTTTTTAGACTTGATATTTTTTTGCCCTAGTGGCTCTCTGTGTAAAGGGTACAACACCCTATAAATGCTGCTTACCGTATCAAAAACATCCAATGGACCAAATATGTTTAAATAAATGATTTCTAATACTTTTTTAGCTCTATTGCTTCTAGTACAAAATGAAGGCTTGTTATATTTTCCAAACACACAGTGCTAACAATTTTTTTCCAAAAATCATCAACTAATTTTTTATTAAAAATGGTTTTAAGACCTTTTTCACTTATGTGACCCAAACATTGGTGCCACAAAATACATATATTTTTAGTCATAGTTACATTGGTAGAATTACAAAAACTAGAGGCAATGAGCTTAAACAAAGTCCCAATCCAATATCCTTTAACAATCACCAAGTTTCATGTTACCGACTTACAACTAGACTTTTCAAATGTCACATGAATTCCATAATCATTTAAACTGGATACAAAAAGTAAATTTCTTGTAAGACCTAGAATATGCAAAAAATGATCAAGGTTTTTAACCATTCCATCACTAAAATAAATTATACCTTTCCTTTACTAGTAATCTACTTGGTCCTATTATCTACGAGGAAAACCTCTCCATCATAAGTTGTATATGTAGTGTAGAGGAGGGAATTTTCCACCCTTGAGATAACAAGATCTCAAGGAGCAAATTGTCTCTCAACTACCTCAATTGACTCGGCTCAAGTGAATTGGAAATAGAAATGTTTTAAAACTAAAATCTAAGCCAAGTTTAACAATGAATGCAACTAGAAATCTCAAATAACTTGCGTATACAAAATGATAAAAATATTTAATCTATAGAAATAGAAAGTATAAAACATAAAAAATGTGGTACCAATTGGGTGAAGTCTTGGCCTTGGACGCTAGTGCGTCACAAGGACGTCTATGTACATGTGTTGTTACTTGTACGAATAAAGCCTAAAAACTATCAGAGTGAAGTCATTTGTCCGTTTACCCTATCCAACACCTGTACACATGGATATAGGGAAAAATGTTGGGGGTTGTATAGGGATTTGCCTCAATCAAACCCCCACTTTGGTTTTTCCACCTCCACGAACAACCATACAAGATTGGATTTTGAATATCGGGTTGGTATTTGGTGGATGTATGAGATGCTAGAGATGAGATTCCACCTTACCATGTTGATGGCCTTGATGAAGAGGTGGGATGCAAACACCATGTCATTCCATCTCCCTATAAGTGAGATGACAATCACTTTGGTCAACGTCTACTGAATTTTGTGCCTCCCCATCTGCGGGGAAAGGATCTCACTAGATGAGTTGCAAACAACGTAAGATGTTTGTGATGGTCAACTTCACTATGTCGATTGGGTTGTGCCCACAGACATAATTAGGCACATATACCTATAATGTATGGAGTAGGTGTGAGTGGCAGTGCCCTTGGTGTGTCGCATTATGATTGTGATGGTGGCACTTTGAGCGGCCACAAATGAATGAGGCTACAACTTACATACAAGCCTCATTCGATACATCAGAGAGATGGAGGAGAGGAGGATCATCTTCCCTTGGGGTCAACGCATATTGGCTCACTTATACCATGACCTCAAGTGGTATGTCCATTATGAGTCTTATAGATTAGATACTTGCATGCTCCTCCATGTGTGGGAGTTTGAGAACATCACCTGTACATGGCCAATCGACTTCCCTTGATAGATCACAAGTGACCTGCCACGAGCACACGCATATCCACTAGCGTGGAGTGGAGGTTTAGGGATTTATTATTCTAGAGGTAGATCATGGACCAACTAGGGGTAGAAAATGTTGTCTGACAACCCTATCGTGGTATGGACTGTTGGCCCATTGATAAGATGTAGTTTCCACGCATGCAATGTGATCGATTCTTAGTCGACCACCACAACCACATCATAGTGTCATACTACTAGAGACAGACTATGAGATAGTATGGGCAGGTGCAGATGGTTCCTCGTTCCATCCCCACATACATTAGGTCCTTTAGGAGTACTGTCAGAACTTGGGATGTTCTTCATACGACCATCGAGGACATGGTTTTGAGCGAGGAGGGTAGCAACGATAATGACAATCCACTTATGTTGGACATTGATGATGACAAAGTGACAAATGGGTTCAGTAGGTAGTGGGAGACAACAAGTCCCACTCCTATTTTTCTTGAGGATGTCACAAGAGGGGACCCAAGCATTCAAGAGTCACATAGAGAGGGGCACCCATAGGAGGTAGCAAAGGAGAGGCCTAGGAGGTAGCGAAGGGTATCCTCCTCGGTAGAAGTCCTTGTCATCTCAGTGTTCCCACCAATGGGAACCCATCCCAAGAGTCCAACATCACCGAATACATAGATAGGGGTGCCCTCGACTGCAACAATAGGGACACAAGTGGCCTCAAAGAGCGAGGCCACACCCGTGGATCCTAACTAGCAAGTCAGGGAGCCAAGTATGAGTTGATTTTTTATTTAGATATGCTTTTAGATTTATGATTATAGGATTATTATGATGATGTAGTATCAATACATATATCCTTCTCTATGTTTGTAGTTTTCACATAAGAGTGGTTTGAATTATTTGGTTGAGCACTAGCAAACTAGTGGTCCAAACTCAGGGTCCAGTCTTGGACGTCTATCAGTCATAACAGACGATCGAGAGGCACGTCTAGTTGTTTAATCCTATGGCATGACTCAAGATAGAGTAAGAGGAGACTCGAGTGGAGCTCGTGTAGAGAGATTTCAAGCTTAGCACAGTGACGAGACAAAGAGATCAAAGGGCGGTGGAGCTTTGCATCATCCTTTCTAAGTGAGACCTCATTGTGACGAGGGCAAAGAGTGTTGAGCAAGAACGTGATGCCATTTGAAGTGAGATTGAAGAGTTCAAGAGGAGGTCAAGGCTGCATGGATCAATGCCCCCACAAATCTTGATCATCCTCAAGTACGACAACTCATGGATGATGTGGCTACAACTAAGTAGAGGGAGGACACTCTGTGGGAGCAAATTGCTACCCAGAGAGAGAAGATCGCAGGATTGAGGGGGAGTTGATGGGACTATGTACATTAGTATCAAGATCAGTCTCCCAATCTCAATCTCATGTGTTAGTCTGACAACCACTATGCCTAGATCTAGATCCATGAGCACCAAAGGGATTTGGGACCCATGCTCTAAGTGGCTAGAGTTGAGAGATTGATATTGTATAGACATTTTTATGTAGACACACATGATGTATATCATTTTTTAGATGTAAATAGTCATGTACACGTATACAAACATCACATTATGTCGTAGTGATGATGACACATGTACATTGAGACATTTACTTACTTACTTACTTACACACACACACACACACACACACACACACACACACATATATATATATGAGATTTTGATTCGACTATGACTTGTGTTTTGATGTTTGCTTTTGATTTCATGTATATTATAGATGCATGTTGATGTATGGTTAGATTAGATGTTATCATGATTTAACTAAACACATGTGAAATACATGCTTAATCAAATGTTGTAATGATCTAATATGATATGATGATATAAATATTCATGAAAGTACAACATGATAAATTAATAAATGAAATATGTCAATTGATAAATGAAACATACTAATTAATAAAGATATTGCATATATATAAAGAAATAATTAATCTAATAATTAAGATAAATTAGGATTATTGGTTGACAATGCATATAATTCAAAATACACATGCCCTTGATTCCTATTTAAAGAAATTAACCATACATGTATGCATCATAACACAATGAACAAAGAGTGTGTTGATGAAGGGATGTCATGACACAGTGTACTTTGATTATGGAAAGAACAAAGTGTCATGCCTATGACACATAAAAGAACTCTATGCATAATATCGACATAAGTGCATAGCATTGATCGGTTCTTTCAATGGTGCACCATTCATGTCAAAAAGACCATAGGCACCAAAACCATAAAGAAAGGTGATCATATATGAACCTAACCAATTAGGATTGAATTTCCACTTTTGGTCAGGTAACACGTTTATGTTTCTCTGGTTCTCATAAAGAACGAGATCACCAATGTTGAAAGTGTGAGAAAGAACATTTTGATAGTAATGCTTTGATAAATATTTTTGATAAGACTAAATGTGCTCAAGGTTCTTTAATCGGTGTTCATCAAGCAACTCAAGTTGATTTAGATGTGTGGCACAATAAGTGTCATCATCAATCAACCATCTAAGGGAAACTCGTAAAGATGGAATTTTAAGCTCTAAAGGCATAATAGCATTGGCACCATACACAAGGTTGTACAAATTAGTACCAGTAGTCATACAAACACTCGTGTAGTAGGCCCACAATGCATAAGTCAATTGAGTATGCCAATATTTACCATTCTTGTTGACTGGCTTACACAAAATTTTCTCAATAATTTTATTTGACGATTCAGCTTGGCCATTGGAATGAGGATAATAAGGTGTATAAAATCAATGTTGAATATGAAATTTCTCCAAAAATTGTTTTACCTCCTTGTTCTTGAATGGTGTGTCATTATCAAAAACAAGGGTAGAAGGTAATACAAAATGAGAATTTGTGTTATTTAGAAGAAAGTTGCAGATTGTTTCAACATTATTGGATTGAAGTTGTAGACATCCAAATTTGGACACTTAATTTATCCAAATTCATCCTTTCAAATGCTTATTTTTAGATTGAGGTAAAGTAATATTGCTATTATTTAGTGTATGGATTGAATACTTAAAATCCCTAGGTGTTGTTAATTAAATACTTTACCCTCCTTAATCCTCTTTTCATCAAATAAATTAAATAAATGTTACATTTATTTAATTCCTCACATGTCATTTTCATCTAATCCTAATCCATTTCCTAATCTCTTCATTAAGGATGTGCACATGCCTAATCCTTGATTGGGATGTGTCACATCCTCAAACTTTTGCAAGTTGGCTTCTAATCCTCATTAACCCCTAATTATCCTCTAATTACTAATTAGTTAAACCTAATTAGTACCTTAGTCAACTCTCCCCATCCCCCAAGGAATTTTTAATTCCTTTTTATTCATCATAGGCTCCTCTCTTCCCCATGTGAATTTTTAATTAACTTTTATTATTCCTAGAATCCCTTCTCCCATGCATCTTCTAGAATCTTCGACTCTGTCACATCGTCACATGTGACAAACTCTTCTTACTTTTGAGAACATTGTCTTATCCACTAGATTCTTTCTTAATTATTGTGAATTTAAAATTCACTTTATTCACTCCAAGATTCTTCCCATCTCCCCAATGTACTTGAGCTGCACTGTCCTTCCTCCACCTCATATGCATCTTTTAAGCCACACCCCATTTACATTCTCAATTTCTTTAACTATCCTCACAATCCACATGTCAAGATGTGAGGGCTTGTGAGTCCTCAACCCACCATAGCCCTTCATCTTGACCTTGTTGGATCAATCTTGACCATTGAATTATCTAGAGAATTCAAGTTCTATAAATACCCCTTTCTCAAGGGCATTTTGAACACTTAGTCATTTTGCAACTAAATGTGGCCATTTTGTGCACTCATTTAGCCATCAATCTCATCCATTTTCATTTGCATCCAAGCACATAGTCTAATCCTTCATTTTAGCCATATCAAGAGCCATCAAGGAGCATGCATATCAATCCAAATCAAGGGCCAACCAAGGAGTTTCAGCTGCAAGGAGGAAGGTATAACCATTTATCTTCATTTAACATTTTCCTCTTTGTATTTTCAAATTCCTTAGGCTAATCTTGAGGTGTTTCATTATGTTTCCCATTGCATTTTAATTGCTTAGAATAGGTTAAACATCTTGATATCATCAAGGGTGGCCATTAGATGAATCTACCATCATGCAGAAAAAAATAGGGCGTGAATTCCCAATCGCTAAATCAAGGGCTTAATCGCCCCATCATGTGTGTGTAAAAAATGTGGGTGTAATCACCCCCACCGCGTAAAACAGGGCTTAATCACCCCATTGGCGATGTGTTCCTCGCAAAATTTCAACAACAAATAAACGGAAGTATGTGAACCCGCTTTGTGAGTCCCACCTGCAAGCTGTAATGTGATATCAAGATGTTTAATCATTCTCTAAGCAATTAAAAATGCACATAGGAAAGTTCATAACAGAAACACCTCAAGATTAGCCTAAGGAATTTGAAAATACAAAGAGGAAAAATGTTAAATGAAGATAAATGGTTATATCTTCCTCCTTGCAGCTGAAACTCCTTGGTTGGCCCTTGATTTGGATTGATATGTATGCTCCTTGATGGCTCTTGATGTGGCTAAAAATGAAAGATTTGACTATATGTTTGGATGTAAATGCAAGTGAATGTAATTGAAGGCTAGATGAGTGCACAAAATGGTAGCATGTAGTTATAAAATGGCTAAGTCTCTTAAATGCCTTAGAGAAAGGGGTATTTATAGAGAAACTTGAATTCTCTAGAGAATTCAATGGTTGGGATTTATCCAACAAGGCCAAGATGAAGGGCTAAGGTGAGTTGAGGACTCACAAGCCCTCACATCTTGACATGTGGATTGTGAGATGGCTAAGAGGAGGTGAGGTGTAAATGAGGTGGCCAAAAGGTACATGAGGTGGAGGAAGGACAAGTACCTTCCAAGTACATTGGGAGATGGGAAGAATCTTGGGTGAATAAAAGTGAATTTTAAATTCACAATGATTGGAAGAATCTAGTGGATAAGACAATATTCCCAAAAGGTGGGAGTTTGTCACATGTGACTTGATGTGACAAGTCAAAGGTTCTAGAAGATGCATGGGAAAAGGGGATTCTAGGAATAATAAAGTGAATTAAAAATTCACATGGAGAAGAGAGGAGCCTAGGGTGAATAAAAAGGAATTAAAAATTCCTTGAGGGATGGGGAGAGTTGATTAAGGTACTAATTAGGTTTAACTAATTAGTAATTAGAGGATAATTAGGGGTTAATGAGGATTAGAAGCCAACTTGCAAAAGTTGGAGGATGTGACACATCCTAATTAAGGATTAGGCATGTGCACATCCTTAATGAAGAGATTAGGAGATGGATTAGGATTAGATGAAAATGACATGTGAGGAATTAAATAAATGTAATATTTATTTAATTTATTTGATGAAAAGATTCATTGAAGAGAATAAAGCATTTAATTATTAATTAAATACTTTGTGGGATTTGGTAGAATTAATAATACACTAAATAATAGCAAGATACTTCTAATTCAATCTAAAAATAAGATGAAAGGGATGACTTGGATAAATTAAGTGTCCAAATTTGATGTCTACGTGGCTAAAGTAGCTTCAACCCACTTTTTGAAATAATATGTTGTTGTTATGATGAAGGTGTGTCCCTTAGAAGAAGGGGGAGATATATTCCCTATGATATTCAAACCCCATGTTTGAAAAGTCTAAGGAGAAGCTTGAGTACAGAGTTCTTGTGCAGTAGCTCGAATAAGATTGCTATGTTGCTAACATTGAGGACATTTCTAGATAAAGGCAAAGGAGTCTTGCTCCATTATTTTCCAATAATATCCCATGTGTATCAGCTTATGCACTAAGGATTTACCACCAAAATTTCATCCCCTAGAGCCTGAATGGGCTTCTTGAAGGGAAAAGGGTATCTCAACCTTAATAATACATCAAAGAAGAAGACCATTATAAGATTTGCAATGAAGAATGCTAGATAGGATGATATAATGGGCTAAAATATTTCGTATCAGAGCATGGGTATTCTTACTCACATCATCCAGAAAGTTTCCAATATTTTGATAATTATAGATGTGAGAATATCATTCCCCTGAGCCTACATGTGCACACATAATACTATAAGTTTAGGTTTATTTGAGATGACAAGAGAGCAAAGAATTTGGACCACAAAGTGGTACTCATCTATGCAATAGTTAGGGCATGCAAGGGAGGAAACTCTTGCCATTGCATCCATGTGATGGTTTTCTCTCATAGGAACACTGTCAATGGTATAGAAAGAAAAGTGACTAATCAAAGATAATGCCAAATATTGATACTGAGATAGCTTACACTGCTTAGTTCAATACATTCCCATGATTTGATTTATTATTAATTCATAGTTCACCATGAATACAAATGTGTTTAATTTCATAAGATATCGCAACACACAAGCCAACAATGAGGGCTTTATACTTAGCGATATTGTTTGTACAATGAAATTATAATAGAAAGGAAAGAGGAATTGCCTTTCCTTTGGGTGAAATGAGAACTACACCTGCTCCAAAACTTGTTTGACATATCGATCCATCAAAATACATTTCCCATATAGGATCATGATTAAAAGTAAACAAACTTTCATATGAGAATAGGTCTAGATTAGGAAAGATTTTAGGCGAGGGAGCTTTTTCCAAATGATCAATGACAACTTGACCTTTAATTACTTTATGAGTGACAAACTTAATATGGAACTTAAACAACAACACCACCCATTTCGCTAGCCTTCTAGAGAGATCGATTATAGAAAAAAAGGTGCTCAAGAAGATCTCTTTTAATGATTAAATGAATCTCTACATGGAAAAGATAATGCCTTAGCTTTTGCATCACAAAGACAAGAGCAAGACATTGTTTTTCCATTGCAGAGTAACAAGTTTCATAGTCAATTAAGACATGACTAATGTAGTAGACCACTCTTTCCTTACCATAATTTTCATGTTGAGCTAGTAAAGTTGCTAAAGCATGAGGTGATGCTAAAATATACAGTAGAAAAGGTCCATCTTGCATAGCCGACATTAAGATGGGAGGATTGTCTAAGTAGCTCTTGATGGACTCAAAAGCCTCTTGACACTTATCATCCCACCAAAAGTGCACATATTTCTTTAAAACACGTGTGAATGGAAGGGTACGATCGACCAATTTAGATATGAGTCTATGAATTGCCTAAATATTCCCTTACAGATTATGAAGTTGAGATACGTTCTTAGGTGGAGGCATGTTAAAGATGGTATTGATCTTATTTATATCGACTACAATTCCATGATGAGAGACAACAAATCATGTAGTTTGTCAGCATCTACACCGAAGACATGCTTAAGAGGATTTAATCTAATCTTATAGAGTTAAAGCCTTTCAAAGATAAGATGAAGATTCTTAATGTGATCTTGACGAGCCACACATTTAGCCAGGATTTCATCAATGTAATCTTCTAAGATCTTATGAATGAAATCATGAAAGATCAAATTCATTGCATATTGATAGGTTGCTCTAGCATTCTTCAACCCAAATGGCATGACTACATAGCAGAAGGTACCCCAATGGGTTGTAAAGGTTATATTATATTGATCTTTCAAATTAATAAGGATCTAATTATATCCAGAGAAGTCATCCATAAAGGAAAGTAAGTCAAATCTACAATCATATCAATATTTGGTAACAAAAAATCATCTTTAAGAGAAGCCTTGTTAAGATCACAAAATTCAATGTAGACACGAATACAACCATTAAGTTTACTAATGGCTACAATATTTGAAATCCAAGGTGAATATTCAATGGGATGGATAAAATATACTTTTAAAAGCTTTTATATCCAACCTTGACTAACAAGGCCACCTTGAGATTCATTTTATGATTTTTTTGCTTGATGGGTTGGCATCGGGACTTAGAATGATATTATGAACCACATTAGATGCATCAATACTAGGAATGCCCTCATATGACCAAGTGAAAATATTAGGATAATTGTACAAAAGATTAGAATGTGATCTAGATTCTTTTGAAGAAAGGAATTTCCTAATCTTAATTACATTTTCAGAAGACTTTGGATCCATGAGGACATCAGAAGTATCTCCTTTTAAAAGGAGAGTACTATGATCTTCAAGATGCAACATAGACATGTTTTCACCATCATAAGATAAAGAAGCTTTCTCATCAACACTCATAACATATTCTCCAAAATATGCTTGACAATTTAAGAGATATGGGAATCAAAGCTTATGGCGATGAGAAGGAAGATTAAAATAGACACCTAAGGATTATTCCAAAGCTTCTTATGAAGAGAAAATGTTTAGAGGAACTTCATTAGAGTCTACTTTGCTTTCAATATATTTTGGATGAACAAGTATAAGGGGAAGAATCTTGACACAAACCATGTTGACATTCAGCCATGGCTTTGCCTTAGATGTTGTGGGCCAGTATTCAAGTCTAGTCTTAAAGTCATTTGGATCAGCCTCTGAAGGTAATTTAATACCTTGTTCATCACACCCACAATCTTTACCTCCATAACCAAATTTAGAGAAAATACTAAATCCCAGTCCATAATGTGATTGCAATTCCTAAGGAGGATCAATACAAAGAGAATAATCAATTTTATAAGTATCACCCTACTTTACGGAAGCATAATCATCCTTCTTAGTAGAGGCGAATGAGATTTTTGGAATATCTAAGTGGATTGGATATGATTTGTACTCCCTTATGTAAGATTCAATGAAGTCCAAAGAACCCTAATCATCACCCAAACATACATTCATTTTAGGAGAAGTAGAAGTAGACTCGGTACTTTCTTCTTTAGGAGGATCTTCTTTACTAACATTTTTCTTAAGAGTATCTTTTATAAGAGATACTGCAAGAGTAGATGTTCGCACGTTGGAAGATAACAAAGGAATGTAATTCTGAAAGGCAGGTGTAACCAAGGCATGACCAGTTGTTTCCATTTGACATAAGTGCATAACATTATGGTCAGGCTTGACTATAACTATCTAATTGTTAACAACAAACTTAACAAAACCATGAAGGGTATAAGAAAACACTCCTAAAGAATGAATCCAAGGTCTACCCAAGAGGAGATTGTATGATAAAGGTTCTAGCATGACCTATACTACGATAGGAATGGTAATTGGTACTATCTTTAAGGGCAAGATAACAATGCCCAAATATTGTCGACTAGTGTGATCAAAACCATGAATAAATAAAGAAGATGCATCAAGAGAACTTGAATCAACTTTAACTTTAGGAAATAAATCAAGGCTACAAACATTGAGTACTGAACCGATATCAATGAGAGTTGTCTAATGTTGAAGTTATTAACATAAATAATCATCATTAACGAATTTGCTTGATTTCACACTTCTGGAGGTGGGAGTTCATGTGGATAGAAAGTAGTATTTAGTGAATCCACTCAAATATGGTCTATTAATGCATTTACATCTATCAACCTTGTAGAAGAAGGTAAAATAGTCTCTTGAAGAGATTCTTGAAGCATACCTTGATAAATGGGGGCAGTCTGAAGGAAATCTCAAAGTGAAATCTTAGCAGAAGTAACATAAAGTTGCTTGATAAGATCATACTCACTTTGTTACTCGACTAGAGGTTTAGGTGCTCGAGGAAGGTCTAGTTGAGAAGGTGGTAAAGAAATGAATTGATCATTTTGTTTATTTCTTTTAGTATTATAAGTGTGTGTTATTGCATTATAAGAACAAGCTTTAAATTATGCAAACTTTGTATAAAGATCTTGAGAATCACCATTAAATGGAACACCACGAATAGAATGGACTCTCTTCAAATGACTAACTAGAGTTACGTAAATGATTGATCTCTTAGGCCTTTTGGGGGTAGCAGAGACTACAATCACATTCATGAACTTCTTGTCTTATAAGGAAGGAGATTCTAAGGGAAAAGTTTGTATAATTGGTCTTTGAACAAGAGGAGATGCCTCTAGGAAATCATTCAAGAATCCTCTAACACATCAAAATCCCGTTATGAGAAGACATTATCAAATGCATTGAAATGTTGAACAAAAAGTTCTGACATGAGATTTTCACGCCGGGTTCACCAAAATGTAGAGGGAATTTTCCATCCTCAAGATAATGGGATATCAAGGAGAAATTTATCTCACAACTACCTCAATTGACCCGACTTAAGTGAACTGAAAATAGAAATGTTTTAAAATTGAAATCTAAGCTAAGTTTAACAATGCATACAACTAAAAGTTTCAAATAACTCATGTATACAAAATGATAAAAATATTTAATCTACATAAATAGAAAGTATAGAATATACAAAATGTGGTACCAATCGGGTGAAGTCTCGACCTTGGATGCTAGCATGCCATGAG
>VDFB02087014.1:0-14807 GCA_007258455.2 Sequoia sempervirens | reverse complement strand
AATCGTCGATTGAGAAGTGCAAAATTGTACCTTGCAGTGACTCCTGAGGTGATTCAGAGTTGAATCCAATATTACAGCTTTGTACTCCTTCATTTCAAATGTATCATACCATATTATTGTATCTTTCCCATTCGTGTTGGGAAACGACATTGTAAAATTGTAACCCTTGATTAATGTGTTAACCATACTCATGTTATCTTATGAATACTGGTGTATACTATCTTTCTTGTGATGTAATAATGTTGTTGAAAAAAGTAATGCAGTCTTGTAAACCCGAGGAATTTGTTATATGAAGTTCATGTTTAGTTTTCATTTCATATGGTATATGATTATTATGATGTATGTAAGTATTTAAAAAAAAAAATTGGTGCTATAAATGTTATATATATTAGTATCCTTTGAGGTTGCTTACGGGCATTGACATAGCATCGAGTTTAGGTTCAAGACACCTGGGCACTATGAGCCCATTGTGTTGACCTAGTTGCTTTTACTCGTAAGGGTGTGTCAGTCTGTTTGTGTAGTCCGTACTTGATTGCCTTAGTTTGTCTCTGGGTGATGTAGGTGTTATGGTGCAGAAATCCGGTGGAAAGGATAGGACCCTCGGTGTAGTGCGCAATGCACCAATATCCTTCCTACTGGAAATGCATTTTGGAACTCTTGTGTTACCCTTGAGTTGCTTTGTGGTGTCTCTGGTGTGAAGTGAATTTGAGTTTGTATGTGGTATATGTGTGTTAAATCTGAAATTATGTGTGTTTTGAAGTGATAATTATGTTTCTAAAAAGGCCATAAATTATGATCTTGTGACACATATATTGTGAGATTTAGCATTGAGTAATGAATAGAATGTAGTACATGATGTTTAAATGATGAAGTCTAACCATAAATGTGTATCTTGGCAATGAATTAGCATGAATAGCTGGTGCTAATGTGTTATGTTTTCATCTTAGATTATGATTTTCAGGTAGTCAGCTTCAAATCTTGACGATGAAGGTAATTAATTGGTTATGTTTAATATGTGGATTTAATACTATGGTTGTATCTGATTAGTAATTGTTATTGATGACTGTTTATGATGTATCACTAATTATAAAGTGTTAGAAGGATGATGTCGTATCACTCATTCATGAGAGGCATACAGCATGACAATTTCCTCTACACTAGGTTGATTTGAGATATATATATGGTGTACACAATGTTTTCTCTTATGCAGGTTGTAGGTAGTAAGCCTCGATTCCACCTGCTCTGCAGGACTGGGCGAGCCTCATGAAACCCAATGGGAATAATGTGGAAAAATAGAGTTGACAAGAAGGTTACCCAACTTTGCCATCATCCTTAACGAGGATATGTACCCCCACTGTGTAACCTAGTCGGTATGGTTTTTATGTTTTGTCAATTGTCTTGGTTGCTCTTCCATTTTTTTGGATTGTGTTGTCGTGTTGATATCATGATTAATTATAATGTTTAACTGGTGATGACATGTTGTTGGTCATTTTCATATTCAGTTACTTGAATTTTGATGACTCTTATAATTGTGAATGCTTCGTTTAACCATGCGACTTCCAGGAGTAAGTCGGGTCTAAGGGGGGAGAATGTAATACCCCCTCTGCACTTCGTCTTGAACATATAGTTAATTGAAGCTATAGGTATTGTGATAGTTGAATAGAAGATTTTATATATTTACGGTATTGATTAAATAATTGCTTTAATTATTTAATATATTCAATAATAAATTGAATAATTTCTCTTTTTAAAGCATTCGAAAACTCTTTTAATTAGGGGTCATTGTCTTTGAAACATGGGCACTTGATAATATGAGTACATATTTTTTATATACAAACTTTCTACATGAGATTACCTTTATCATTTACCATAATGATCAAAGTCATTCTCCATGAGCTTGCTTCAAGGTGCATACCATCATTTAATATATTCAATGCATATAGCACTAGCTCAAATGCTTTGCTAGTTGATCTTCATGAATCACAAATGACCTAGTAGTATTATCAACATGTTATGTTGATCAAGCCTATCTAAATGGGTCATTGTACATTTTAGATTATTCAAAAGGTCAACTTTAAGTTATATTTATCTTTGGACATAATAAAACTTATTTACTTCTTAGAATTAATAGATTAATAAAGTGTGTAGAGTTATTTTAATTATAAACCAAGGCCATATAATATTTAAACTTTCTATGTAGGGTTGCAATGGTAAAAAAAATTGGAAGATTACCATGCAAATATTTCCAATGTGCATTGTAATAAATACACAAAAATAACATGTTAATAGGCATTAAAGGTTAGATGTTAAGAGGTTAAAAGCTTTCACCAAGAGCAGCTATGTCTTGGAAATTTCTCAAAAAAACCAGCAAACACATTCCCCTTTACAAATTGTATCGATGTAATCTTCAAGCCTTTTGTAATGTAATGTAATCTCAACATAATGGAATACGGTAATGCGTATAAATACATAATGATTGTGGTGCATAATAATAATTTAAAAATGAAAACAAATATCTTGATGGATAACCGAAGTGGGAAAGGAAGTACTTGGTGGTTACACGCTTAGTGGAGAAAAATATGGGAAGTTACACTCTTAGTGGAGTTTTTTTTCTAACAAATTCCAGGTGTGAGATGAAGAGAGGGATTCGGCATGTACAGTCGGATGGCGATTCTGCATGTACAGATGCATGACGGCTTTGCAGGGAGACTATCAATTTTTCAGAGGCGGATCTGAATGGTTGCATGGGAGAGCGTGGTGAAAAGAATTTCAATGAAGGATATCGATGGAAGGAAAGAGGAGGAGGCTTAGCAAGGAAGAAAAGAAATTGCAAAGGATTATCCTCATTCGATATTGGAAGAGACATCATATCGGATTAACTGGAGGGGAGGAGAAACAAATTTTCTGTTCTTTGGTTTTGCGGTGAATGTGCATTAGGGGTTCTTGGGCTGAAAGGGGGTTTTCAGGAAAATTAAAATAGTCGTAAGGGTATTGAGCTCTGCACTCGTTGATTGGGAAGTTTTGGGAGTCTAACCTTACGGACAGTGGTGTGGAACTCAAAATAGCTGAAAACTTGAACCGATAACTTCTTCAGATCAGCTGTTGGTTAAACCAGGTTCCTTTATTTCTACTTTTCACCTCTGATTTTACTTGAGTAGAATAACTTAATACAAGGTTTTTGAAAATTATTAGGGAATTTTCTTAAATGTTTGGTTGTTTGAAGCTGAGAACATGTTTTCATGTTTCCTCAGTCATAGTCTGGTTGTTTTTCAAAGTTGCCATGTTTTGTTTTATTGCCAAATCTCTTTCTTTTATTCTACACTGTGGACTGGTTGATGTTAACCTATATACAAATGGATGCTCAAGGTAAATGTAGAGTAAATAAACTTCTGCTTTTAAATATTTCATTTGAATTTTATCTGTAAAGCCGTCACCCCTGTTTTGACAGCCAAATAGATATTTATTGTTTTCTGTCTATGCTGTGGTGCCGACCTTTCTAGCATGCGTCGCTTCTTACCTTATAGTCTGCCAAATCTTGATACAAAATCTCTTAATCCTTCAAGTTGTAAAAAAAAAACATTAGATATATATATTTCTCCTTAATGATGGTTGCTTTCTCTTGGACAATTTGTAAACCAGACTTGTAATCCATTGTCTCTCTAATAATTCATTTGGGTCACAGCCGGGGAATTAGGGAATTACTAATTATGGTTTATCTTCTCTGCAGAAAGAGTACCCCTTTGGTTCTGTTGAATCCTTATCTCATGCTGTGCGCATGCTCATTAACTAGATGTTCATGCACAAGCTATTATTCCTTAGTACACTGCAAGTTAAGTTCTTGTTGACCAAATGAATTAAGTGTCTGTGGTTAAACATGAATGTTTGTGCTTAAGCCGTGTTCTATCGACAACATCTCTTTTCATATCACCTCAATCTAGAGCTCTTTTCAAACGGGGATATCAATCACACATTTGTAGCTTATCATCTTGTGGATGGCACGGAAGAGCCATCTCCATCTCTTGTACCTATGCCACCGTTGATCTTGTGATTTACTTTACTCACTCATTTTCATCATCGGCTTGAAATGAGTTGTAACATCAGTGTATACGTTGGAGTAATTACAAGTTGCATTTTTAGGCCCTTTATTCTACCGAAAATCAATCACTACTGCAACACTTTAAAATAAAAATAATATCACCGATTAGATAACCTCATGGATTTCATTAACCACCCTAATTTTTAGGCAACTCGTCATATCTGCAGCACTTGAAAATGGAAAGTCGTAGAGGATTAAATAACCTCCCTGATTCCATTGTCAACCTGTCATAGCTGAAGCTCTTGAACATAATAATATTCACCATTCCTTAAATTATGCTATTCCCCTTAGATAACTGCAAGTTAATTCATGTTTTGACCCTGATTTAATATTTGTATTCAGCTTATCTTGTTGTAGCATATCAAACGAAAATGTTTTTCTATAAAATTTCCTTGTACTATTGATGACTCTGCTTTAAATCCAATTGCATGTCGTCCTTTGTGATGTCTCAGAGTGTACGATATATCTATTCTAATAACTGTTGGCGTCACCATGTATAGTATCTTATATTGATAATTCTTCAATTATATATTGGTAAGTAGAATACGTTACAGTCTTGCCTTGAAATCCTAGCATAAGGGTATGTGCAATATCGTCATGGAAAAAAAAGTCCTTATGGCAAAAATTCAAAAAAATTAGAGTTAGGCAACTTGACATAAAAATTTGAATAAGTTATCTATATTATTTCAAAATATGTAAGAATAGAATATGTAGCAAATTGAATTCAATTTCTAAACGCTAGGTTTATTTTATTTTTTAAAATCTATTTGGTGAAAATTTAAAATTTCAATGCAAAAGAGGTACTTAAATCTTAGGGAAAATAAGAAGTAGGTGTTTCGTCTGACCACCCTAACCACAATAAAATTATAATATTTCTTAAGAGACATAAGTAGAGGACTCATGTTTGGATGTGATGCATATTTTTTGTAATTTTTTTGCAAATAAATAATTAATTATGAATTTTTATTACAACTTTTTTAAAATATAAAACCCGTATATATGACCACCTTAACTTGGTCAAAACTTCATGAAATTCATTTTTTTTTTTAATCCTATAGTATATGAAGCATAGAATGTGATGCATGTTTCAGATTCAAAAATTTTATATAGTTTGAAAGCTATAGATGTTTTTCAATCAACCTATCAATCAAGACTTTAGTCGTAATTCAAATAGAAAACAAATAATACTTATTTATTAAATTCAAAGTAAAGAATAATTTATATTGGTGGAAAGCTGAGAATCTCCTTTAAAAACCCTTTTCATTTAATCAATTTTAGGTTTAAAAAAAGTCATCAGCCACATACCCTACAAATATCCATCATATCACCACTTTTTGACCCATCATGATCTTGCACATATCCATGTATGTATGTATATACATACACACACATACATATATATATAATATAGATAGATATGCATGTGTATATATATGCATATATGTGTATATGTATATGTGTATATATATATATATATATATATATATATATATGTATGTTTGACTAATAGTTCTTTTACAATTTCCTTGTTTGTCTATAATATTGAGTGCCAGATAATGCAGCTTGAATTTAGAATTTAAAAGCTAGCTATTACATAGATTGCTTGTCTTGTATGAATATATTTCATGATACTCTTTTTCCTTGATCTATTTGAAGCTCCCTGTAACAAATTATTCTATTGTTCTTGTAAGAAGGATTGCTTTCAATTTTTTAAATTGTCAAATTTTGTGGTTTCCAATCATGTGTCATTTTCCTGTGATTTTTAAATGATTTGCTATGATTTGAAATCTTTCCCAAAAAAAAACTATATGTGGACATGTGTGTATGTGAAATTACTTACAAACAACATTCAAAGTGAAGAATCCAGTTCAAATGAAGAACCCAGTGCAAGTGAAGAAATTGTTGTTACACATTGTCAACATATTGATAGAATTTTAGGTGCGCTCGAATATGCTCCAAACTGAAACTCTATCAATATCTAAACAAGGCATAACAACAATTTCTTCTCTAGAACCAGGTTCTTCATTTGAACTGGGCTTGACAAAGGAAATGTGAGCAACGGTAGAGGCAAAAATATATATCCATATATATAGACGAAGACCATTGTGGCTTATTTCACAATGCAACAACAATGGAAAAATAGAGAAATTGTAAAAGAGCTATTACACGAAAAATCCTATTCACAGCTAGGTTGACAAAAAATACAGGAAAAAACTTCAAACAAATAAATTGAACAGATAAAAGAGATATTAGAAAGAATAATACATAACAACCACCAAACTAATTTTATCTCCAATATGTTTATGCTTTCACACTAACCCTCTACATATATATCTATATATATATAATCACTCCTATGTTAATCTACAATTGCTCCTATGTTAATGGGTGTAATGACAAAGATGCACATAGATAACTAAAACAATAAACGACATCCTATGATCTTCTTCCATTTAATGTTGGTTTTTTATCATCTGTCATTTTCCTGTGGTTCTAAAGTGCTTTCTTAATAGTTATTTTGTAGTATCCATATTTTTATTTAATATTTAGTGCCAAATAATGTTTCTCAAATTTAGAATTGACAAGCCAACTATTAAATAGATTGCTTGGCTTCTATCAATATGTTTCATGATATTCTTTTTCCCATAATAAATTTTTTGTTATTGTAATTTTCTGTTCAATGTGGGTTGTTCGTCATCTGTCAGTTTCCTATGGTGCTCATGTGGTTTTCTAATATTTCTTTTACAATTTGCTTGATTGTTGATAATATTTAGTGCAAAATATTGTAGCTCAAATTTAGAATTGACAAGCTAACTGTTACATAGATTTCTTGTCCTGAATCAATATCTTTCATCATATTTTTTCCCCCTCGTCTAGTTGAAGGTCCCTATGAAAAAATGTTCATTGCGATAGATTACCTCTTATAAATTCTAAAATTTTGTAGACTGCTATGAACTACAAACATTGCGTTGATTTGTAGCTTTGGGATGTCTTCAATTTCCAACATTTGTGTATGTTTTTGTACCTCTATTAAAGTTCTACTTAATATGGGTTTTCAGTCATCTCTTATTTACTTGTCAATCTTGAGTGTTTTTGTAATAACTATTTTACAATTTCTCTATCTCTCTATATGCTTTAATTAAGTGTATTTTGAGTATTATCCCGACAAACAACATTAAATACAACATATTTCCTGACACATGTTTTTAGGTCCTAGGTGGAACCCATTCGCCATGGGTGGTGAATGAGTCCCCCTTGGCTCAAAATTCAAAATATTTTAAATTTCCTTTAGGGATTTTATTCAAAAATGCTTGATGTCAGCCTGTGATGAGGTATGAACAGGTAACTAAGGCAAGTGGGTATAAATAAGTGATTTTCACCTCATTTTACATCTCTGAAAATCCCCATTCATCAAGTTCACTTATCCACCTATTCACTCAAACATTCAAGCAATTTACATCTTTCCAAGCACTATTCAAGCACTTTGAAGCAGCCATTGCCATTACTTTAGATTTGCATCATCAAGGGTTTAACCTAGGTATGCAGATTTGACAAGCTTTTTGGTGTTGAAGATTGGTTTACAAGTCAAATAGGTGCTTCAAGTCAACTTAAGTCTATTTCAAGCTTGGAGAAGGTTTTATGTCCATTTCCCGCAGAATTGACTTTGACAACCCGACAAGCTGTGATTTCCAGATCTGGTGTTGCGGAGTTGTCTCTTGATTTTTCAAAATTTTGGGAGAGGACTTATTCACCACCTATGGTGAATGAGTCCAAGTTTAGGACTGAAAATGTAAATTTTGTCAGATTCTGAATCCTGATAGACAAAAACATGCTTCTGACAATTTTTCACCAAGAGGAGGGCTAATTCACCACCCTAGGTTAATGAGTCCCATTGTGAAAAATCAATGATTTTAGTCAGCATCCACAACATCCTAGATTCATCATATTTTTCCCAGGTGCACTCTGATTTAACTCATTCATTTTTTTTCTACATATTTTCTTCATTTAGTTCATTGTTACATTACACAATGTGTTGTCAAACATAGCTTAAATTTCACTTTTACATTTTTTTTCATTCATTCAGATCAATCAATTGCATTTAGTTAACTTCATTTAGGTTAGACAGCATCACACATAACATTATTTGAATGAATCATTAGCATTTTTGCTCCTATCTCTCTCCTTTTAGGTGAAAAACCCTAGAAGAGCAAGAGTTGTCCATAGGAGCCAAAAATCAACGTTTCAATAAAAACAACACAATTTAATCTTCCACTTAGTTTACTAATCTATTGAGAATATCCTACATCATTTTTTTGCATATTTTTGAGAAAAAAATAACATACCATTTAAATCTATATCCATTCCCACAGTTCTAAACATAAAGTGTGCTACATTTGCAAGTCTGATAACTTCATCAATCACCTACATATATGATATAAAAATTAGATGATATCATTTGCATCATAGCATTGGCATCATACAATTTAATGTGCATAAAAGTATAAATTAATGAGAACCAATGTGCATACTTACAAATTAGTCCAATGAACCATTTAGGTCTGTTCTACTCTTTATTGTGTCAAGTATTTCCTCATGGTCAGACTCACGGACCTTCCACAAGGTCTTGTTCAAAGTTCTACCCCCATATTTGGTTAAACAAACATTGGATGCCACCACAAGGTTTGAGTAATGAAGAATCTTTTGATGCATATCAAAGTTCTAAAATAACCAATATTTAATGTGCTCTTATGTGGGAACCTTCTAAGCCACATTATAGTAACAACTTAGCCTGTAGGGTATTCAATGTTTTCTCCATCTATAATTGGGGCCTCCAATTTATTTTTGGCCTCAACACAATGACATAAGTAATAGTCTACTCCCTCTCCATTTTCTTCATCTGCAATAACTTCATAAACACGCCCTACATTGATATGTGCAACAAATCTCTTGAAATTAGTCAACATTATAAATACACTACAAAGTAAGATAACAATAGGAATTTCAAAAACTAAGCAATGTAGATATATTACCTGGTTGAACTAGATCTGATATGTAGTCAAAGTCAATCAATGAATCCATCTATGTTAGTTCCAATGCCATTAAAGGGTAATACGTGTGAAGTGGGCTAAGATAACTTAACGACCATTTGTCAACCCACTACTTTGACTCACAATCATCCCAAGCTTGCATTGTACATGAAGAAAAAAAGCATGCCATCTTCCGTGTATTGATACTCCATGAACTTGAATTTGAGCTAAGGAAAGAGTGTAGCTCACTCAATTCTACTAGTGTACAACAATCCTCACATGGTGCAATATTAGTATCATCCATCAACAAAAAAAATATACGAACTAAAGATGTACCTTCATTACCTAGACCCATTGAAGCATTACACCACTCGATGATTGATTTTTCATCTGTCAACTTTTCATTGTCTTTATACTTGAACTCTTCTAATGCTAATGCTCTTTTCACACATGATTCTACACTATCATGCCCCCCTTTCCATGCCAGCCTCACAAAAGTTCCACATATGTTGAACACCTATAATGACATGCATCCTACACAACCATTAGAACATGCACAAGTTCTTGAACTGTGTTGCATAGTTATCCAACCATATTATATTCCAACCATATATTATGCTCCTCTGAGCCAAATAATTGTAGAACATCTAGAAGCAACCTTGCACAAACTCTAGAGAATGTTTGTGATCATCACTAATATAAAAGTGATACTCCATTAATAATTTCCTTTGGTCCTCTGTACTATCAACTGCATGAATGAATGTTATGTACTCAGATATCAAAACCTGTGTGGAGTTGTAATATGGTGACTACACCTCATAATATGGTTGTAAAGTGTAGTTCTTTGCAAAGTCGACCATTGAAACTATGTTTCCAAATAGAAAGGTGTCCTTGCATAACTTGAATTATGCACATCCATCCATTAGTCTCTATGGGTATGCCTTGCATACTCATATAGTATATTGTCATGAAACATGGACATAAACTGATACAATGGAATATTTTGAATAACCAAATCACACCTTTTTCCTTGATTACCATCTTTTGTAACGTATGCGACTATTTTATTCTTCTCAAACTCTACTAGTTTCTATCCCACCTCATGTGTGCTTTCCATATGTTGACATACTAGCATACATTGCAAACCATCATAGTGCTAACATGGACCATCCAAGCATAGTTTCCTATATAATATTTTTCCATCCTCTATTTCACATAATTTTTTTGATAAGAACCCTCTTGAATATGTTGGTGGGGCTTGTATGCCACAATCCTGCATAACATCATTAGTATGCAAATCTAAATATATATAATGATAAAAATCATAATGGTTAGAGAATTCAATATGTAGTCTACAACAACAAGTAGTGCATGTGTGATTTATCTTGACATAAAATGGTTTAATAATTTCAAAATATCTTTGACAAATTTGAATTTGAGGATAATCTTGTTGAAATTTATGAAAAAATTGGGTTTGAGTCATATCCAAAAAATGATTTGGATGTGGTTCACGGTTCTGACTACCAATTCTCCTTCTTACCACATCCCTTTGGTTTGGAGATGGCCTTGTGTTGTTCTTCCAATACTCTTCAATTAGTTTTCTTAATTCTTCAACAACTCATTTATCTTTTCATGGCAGTCTCCCTGAGAATGCCCATAATTCATTTGAATCAGTGCCCTCAATCCTTTTCCTCCTTTGAACGACTCTTGATAAAGTTTTTCTATTAATTGTCAATTGTTCACTCATCTTTCTAATGAGATGGGATCTTTTTGTTTGACTACTTACCCAATCTATGTAATGATAGGTTGGGTGACATTACTATCCTTTGAGCATGAGTTCTTACCCACACTCTCATAAGAATCCACTAGATTCTTCACAATAGTGTTTTCACTTGAAGCATTCGATGTTCTCAACCCAAGAGTCTTCATGATGTTTCTATACTTTATACCCCACATCATTTCAACAAATAGTTAACATCTTTTGGTCTATTTATCCTTTCATAAAAGAATTTCAAACTCTTATCAACATATCTTCTACAAGTGTGTGTTGGAATCTTACCTTCAATGTGTTGCAAAATATCCTCATAAACATTAATCAAATACTTTGGTTTTTTACGCAAAATTCTAGGTGGTGTTCTCCTAGGTACATACATCTCAACATTAGGAATTTCATCAATATTGAAGTGAGGTGGGCTAGATTTTGTACCTTTGATTGAGGGTGAAATAAATGAAATACCTTGAGGTTGACATGGGGATGATGGTGTACCTTCTTCATCAAATTTGAGTGATGATGTACTCTCAAATTGAGGTGCGGTGGATGGTGTCCCTTCATATTCACTTGTAGTAGATGGTGTCCTTCCATATTCACTTGTGGTAGATGGTGTCCCTCCATATTCACTTGCGGTAAATGGTCTCCATATTCACTTATGCTTAATGGTGTCCCTTCATATTCACTTGAGATAGAGGGTGTGTCTCCAACTATGGTATCCAATTCTATCTTTTCACAATGCTTTCACATTCATGCCCTTTGTGCCACCAATGCCTTTTCTCTTTTTGATGGTTGAGGTTCCTCTTCAATTGGCTTCTTTTTGTTAATTGTATCCAATTTCTTCTTCTCATGATATGTCCTCATCGTTCTCTATTTTTTTCTTTATTGGCTTCATACTCTTCATTTGTTGATTTATTTCTTGTTCATTTCCTTAGCATGGCAGATAATTTTACTTGTAGCATGGTAATGAGACAAATATTAGTTCCTAAAAAATGAATCCATACAAAAAAATGAAATATATGTCATTCAAGGCTTCATACAAAAGACTTAAAATCATCCTGTAGAAGAGTATTTCTAGCATAGACAAAGGTCACATGAATTTTTCCAATGGAATGTCTTAAAGAAATGTGGTAATGTGGCATGCCATGATTGCAAGATAGGCTCAAAATGGAAGCATATACAATGCATGTGAATTGTTTGACAATAATGTTTTCGTACATATGTATGAAAAATGTGGTAGCTTTAACAAGCTAGTGAGCTCACTAGCTTGCCAATGCCATAGGGTTGACAAGGTAGGGGCAACATATGCCTCATAGAAATGGGGTCTCACGGTGAACATTGGCAAGCTAGTGAGCTCACTAGCTTGTCAAAACTACCACATTTTGCATACATGTCTACGAAAACATTATTGTCAAAAAATTCACATGCCTTATCCATGCTTCCATTTTGATCAATCTGTGAGCAATTACTTTAAAGTAGAGAAGAAAAGAAAATGCAAAAAGAAAACAAGACATGAGAGCCAATTGGGAAAGCCCTATGCCAAGTCATATGTTTTGAAATTAGGAAATGCCATGTCAAGAAAAAATGAAAAACAAAGAAAAGGGAGTTTCCCCCATAAAAGAAAGCACACCAAACACATAAGGGATGTATGGATTTGGGGTTAGTATGTTCATTGTTGCATTGTGTTTATGAAATAGCTCAGAACTATCATCATTCCCCAAAGCACATAGAACTGGAAGAATGACACAAAGACAGTGAAAACAGAGGAAAAAAAGTCCATTTTGGGTCAACATGGAAGAGAAAATTCGGTATCGACGCCTTGCATTGTCCCCAAAAGGAAAAAACAAGTGAAATGAAAACAAAAAGGCGAAAGAAAATGAAAAATATTTTGTGTCAACATGAAGGAGACATTTCGGTCTCGATGCCTTGCGTCATCCCCAAAAGGAGAACACAAAACAACAAGAGAAAAAGACAAGGACCTTGTGGGTCAACATGGAAGAGACATAGGGCATCTCTATGCTTTGCGCAATCCCCAAAAGGAGAACACAAAACAAAAAGGAAAAAAAGACAAGGACCTTTTGGGTCAACATGGAAGAGACATAGGGTGTCTCTACGCTTTGCGTCATTCCAAAAAAGGAGAACACAAAACAAAACAAAAAAAAAAGAAAAAAGGAAAATGTACAACAAATAGAAGAATAGAGATACAAATAGAAGTGTACGAAGAGAGGGAAACATCAAACACACAATACGGGGGAACACAATACACACATGAAAATGCAAAAAGGACAAAGGGACAAGTAATGCAAATCTAAGTCAACCATTAACTAAGTTATTAGTTTCTCAATCTTAAATGGATAAGAAGAAAAGGAATAACATAGTTAAGCAACAAAGATAGGTGCATTACAAGGACAAGGCTAATAGCTTCTTTCCTTCCACAAAGTGTAAAGGCAAGAATGAGCCGAGGTGGGTTATGTGAAAGAATCATGTAGTAGTGAGAATAGGGAATTCTAGAACTATGGCATGACGAAGGGGTTTATATTGCTTTAAGGTATGACGGGGAAGCAATTGGTATCAGTGAAGTTATACTTACTCATTATTTCCTTCAATGTCTGACATTCTTTTGTTCGATGTCCAAGAATACGATGATATTTGCAAAATGGGATGTTAGAGTCTTTCAGATGAATAACCAACCTATTCATTGCTAGTAAAAGTATAAGACCTTTATTTAAGAGCATCTAAAGTCTCCTTTCACATTCAAATGGAGTATGTGTGGGAAACTTTATCTTTTTGAGTTTGTAAGGTCATTTTTGCTTGCTAGATTCACCTTGTTCATGAATAGAAGGAGGAAGAGGACCCATAGGGATCCTAACATCCTTGTCATTAGAAGGAGATAATGGTTGTTCACGTGGAAGAAGAATGTTTAAGTTAGGAGGAGCATTCAAGATCATTGTTTCAGCATCCTAAAATCTCCTAGGTTGAAGAGGATGTCGACCAGGATGAGAAGGATCTTGATATCATATTCTTGTTGTGTGTGCTTCGGTTGATTATTGTTCAAGAAGTTGATGGATGTCATGTTCATGTTTTATGTCACAACCTTGTTTACTTAAGATAGTGAATCCTTTACCATATGTCTCTTTAAGGTCAATAGGAGTGTTTGTGACTTTGTGATCATAAAAGGGTTGTGAATGTGATTGGTGAGAGGGACTAGGTCCACTTGAGGAAAGAACCTTAGGTCCTATAGTGACTTTAGGATGTAAATATGTAAAGTGATCAGGAGGTGAAATAGTGGGAAGGTCTTGTGACCTCATGGAGGGATAGAAGGTTGCATTTTCTTCTAGGTTATCAAGGTAATCATTGTAGAGCTTGTTCATGCTAGCATCATCATCTCCAATTATGTCTGCTTCACGTGGAGGATAAACTTGATGAGTTAAAGGAGCATGAGGTTGTTCAAGGTCATTAGGGTCATAGCCAAAGGCACAATTGGACATATCTACCAATGATTTTAATGAATTCCAAAACTTATTGAAAGAAAATGCCATGATGCAAATAAACTAAGATGTAATAAATGATGAAAAATAGAGAATTTGTAAATGAAAAAAAAATGCAAGAATAGGAAATTGTAATGTAGAAAAATGCCAAAAATATTGCAAAAATGTTGTTTAAAAAGTGCAGAGGGACTGATTCGCCTTGGGTGACGAATGAGTCCCAGTATGATGTTTTTACATGTTTTTCAGAATTTTTAAGATGATTTTAATGCTCTATAGAATGCAATCAAAGATATAGAATGCAAGGTTTTACTTTTTTCAATGAGATGCAATGCAAAAATGAAATCTAAATGAAGCTTTCACTAATGCAAGATAAAACGTCCTAAAATGCAAAAACAAAACAATGTACTAATTGAATGTTAATGAAAATT
>VDFB02087013.1:0-35505 GCA_007258455.2 Sequoia sempervirens | reverse complement strand
TGGAGGGGGGGAGGGAGGCGGATCTGGCTGTGGCTCAGGTGGTGGATTGATGATATCATCAATGTTAAAATCATCCATGATATATGCTTGATAGGATGTGCACCTGCATTTTAAATCATACAAAATAGTCCATGTGCATACAAAAATTAAGATCACATATTTAATTGAAATAGGACATGAGCAACATATATATTAACCTCATATATTTAATTGAAATGCACATATATATACATTGATTGTTCAACTCAAGAGCATGTCCATACAAAATTAAAAATTAAATGTATGTACATGTACATTTAAAATAAAAAAATGATGCATAATTTGCATGCGTACAAATCATCAAAATAAACTATACATACATACATATACAAATTTCAAAATTTAAGAACTATTATGCAAATTTTTAATACATGCACATACATACTAAACAATAAACCAAAATCCATGTCACTAAAAATATCCATATCACTAAAAATATCCATGTCACTAAAAATATCCATATAGAACCAAAATAATAAATTCATGTCACTAAAAATATGCATTTGGAACCAAATTTATAAATTCATCACACAAAATATCCATCATTCACCAAATGTATAAATTCATAACTATTTAAGATCATTGTTTTAATTTATAAACTATTATGGCTCTCTACTGCATAGATATTCATTTCTTTGTGTTTTCCTTTTCACAAATTAGAGTTCTCCTCCTCTCCTAGCCATTTCTATGCTCATCTACGATCCCATCCATAGCCCTCACACATCAACAATGGTTTGCATCCATGCAAACATCCACAGAGGTGCTGACACATTCTTCATTTTGAATAATGCTGATTTGATCTTGATGGTTCTAGCTGTAAGCATTGATTTGTAGGCTTTGCAAACGAAAGCATGCTCATTGATTTCCTAGGTGGTGGAGGTGGGGTTAACAGGTGGAGGGTGGAGGTGGAGGTGAAGGTGTTGGAGATGGATGGCATGGAGGTGGATTTCACTATTGAATGGATCCATGTGATCTTTAAGATATGAGTGAACCTGCATTAGATTTGTAATTTCAAGATGTAAGATACATTAAGTATAAATACCAAGTTAAACCATTCAATAAATGGCCTTAAATAATTGAATACAAATGATAAAATTATATGTAAGCCCCATTTACATGTCTAAGGCACATGTTGGAATGAAAATACAATTAACTATTGATATTGTATAATCTTGCAGGATCTTAATATTGTTAAATTTGGTCGGCCTTTGGGCAACTCTTTGATCACAAAAATTTTAAGAACTTCTTTGATCCCCTAAGAAATGTCATATCGAACCCCTAAGAAACACCACATTTAGGGTGACAGGATGGCTTAAGGGGATTTACGCCTAGTGAGGTCCTAGGAGAAAATGGCATGGCTCAAATGAATAAAATTTGGTGAAGTTGCCCAAGGCAGCCAAATTTCATTAAGAGCCTTTAAAGAAAAAATGATGGCTTTAGGGTTTAGGGTTTAGACTTTAGAGTTTAGGGTTTAAGGTAATAGGATAGCTTAAGGGGATCTACATGCTGCAAGATCCTAGGAAACAATTACATGGCATAAGGTAATGAAATTTGGTGGAGTTGCCTAAGACAACCAAATTTCATTAAGAGCCTAAGAAAAAATGATGGCTTTAGGGTTTACGGTTTAGACTTTAGAGTTTATTATTTAATTAGCTAAAATCCCCAAATCCTAACTTTTAATCAACCATTAAGGGGATAATCATGTCACATCCATAGCTTAAAATTAAAATAATTCCAAATCACCAATCCAAACTCAAACTAATGTAACTTACTTCCACTTCATCAAATCTAAAATGAAATTAATAATCTATCCTAGCCATCAAATCAATTAGACTAATCATAGCCATTCATTTCCAACTTAGACCTTCAATCCAAATTCAAATTAGCATTCAATTATTCCCATCTACCTAATCAAGTCAACACAAGCCCTCCATCAACCCAACCACCTACATTTAATTCTCTCTTCCCTCTCAAATTCAAATTCAAAAATTCTCTCATGAAATTCTAGTCCTCGATTCCAAAAAACCTAGTCCTCCATTCCTTTCCCCTCAACTCTATAAAATAATGACATCCCCAAATGTTTCCATATGATAAAATTTGTATGTATATGTTATCACATTAGAGAACCAAAGAGCAACATCAACACATACATTTAGAGCCATAAAAGAATGTTATGGAGCATATTATGCTTCTCTAATCTTTCATTATTTTATTTACCCTTCATTAGAAGTAGAGTATTGACTTTGCACTTGCATTCTTGGTCTAGAATTTCTCTTCTACACTAAGTACAAAAATATAATATTGGATAGCTTAGTATATCTTTCTCTTCTAATATATATTCCCTAGTTCTCCTTATCCATATTTGAGTATCTTAGCATATGTGTAACACGACATGTTAATAATATATCTCATATAAATGTAGGGATGTGTCGCTAATGTCATCTTCAAACATATTTAACCAATAGGAGATACTATAAGGTATCTAATATAACTATACAACCTATACAGGTATGACATATGGTGACCTTTGGCTTTTTTTGATATGTCAAGGGTAGTTTTGCAAATATTAGTTTCTAGTGCTTTTGTGAGTTTTCACCACTTGTAAGTTTATTAAGCTACACTTTTGGGTTTTCAACCTAATAGGGATAAACCTAGTAGATTTTTTAGCTTTCCAACCTAATGGAGATAAATCAAACCACATTTTTTGGTTTTTAGTTGCACCTATCAAGTTATTTGTTAGCTATTAAATTTACAAACATTCTAGGATTATAAGTCTACTATAAAATTTGATGTAAAATAGATTACACATTGAGCCCTATAATTTAATTACAACAATGAATAAATATAGCAACATTTAGTAGACATAATGAAAATCAAGCCATGATAGTAATATAGAGATAATATACAATGTTTAATATAGATAAGTTAAAGAATCATTTTAAAAATATATATCTATATATTCACATCATTTTTGTTTTTTCTTTAGATTTCAAATATATCCACCAATCCTCCTTATCTTACATTAACATAAACTCAAAAAACATAGTGGACATGTACACACATATAAAACTACATTAAAATAGTGTTAGATCTTACAATTTTTCAAGGCTTATTTCATCCTCTTAGACGATCACTCTTACTAAATCATTGGCATAAATTAGATGCACACAATGGCACATTAAAGGTTTATTCCTCATGTTGGATTCCCTATTTTATATAACTATATCTTTATTATCTAATTTAAATATATCTAAGCACAAATTTCTTTTATGTAACACATTGATAATTTCAACTCATTATAAAAACCAAATACAAATTTAAAGGGGGTACACTATATTTATAAATAAGAATTTAAATACCATCCCTATCTCCATGGTGTGTCACTTGTTCACTAAAAAGCCCTTACATAAATCATCTACTTAGGTCAATCTTATCTAGATTTTTCTTAAATATTAATATTCATAAAATATGGCACAAAGCATATTGATGCATTTCTATCCTTCCACATAAATCTATATAGTATCAAAATATAGGTAATTTTATGGTTAAATTGAATCTCTCTTAATTTCCAAATAATCCATTATGATTGAGGATGGGTGGATTATTATCTAGGATATATATGTACCTGGAAGTGTTTCCAATTAGAATTGCTATAATTATACTTTTATGGCATTCTAGATATTCAAAATAGTTTTCATAAATCTACCAAATAGACCCATTCTTGACATTGAACCTACATAATTTTAGGTATGTCCAATGAAAGATTAGGTCTAGGGTTCATAAATTTCAAATGCTTTAGTGTTATGGGTTTAGATTTTACAGTTTAGGGTCTAGGGTTTAGCAAACTTAGGGTGAAGTTTGGGTGGCCCTTGGCATAATTTAGAGTTGCAAGTTAGTGTCAATTGGAATCGATTATACGTGTTTAGATTTACGAATTTGTTAACTAAATTTGCAAACAAACATCAAGATAAACTTTATGAATTTTAACCATTCTTTAACATATTGATTTCTAATCTAATTATAATTTAAAATTGAAACTAAAGTTTAATATATATCATTTTTTCCATACAAAGCAAATAAAATTTAAAACATTTAAGCAATGTGAATGATTTTTTGTTCGATTCCAATTTAGGGTTTTAACAAATTTTTTTGTTCCAATTCAATTTAGGGTTTCAGTTTTAAACAATTAGGGTTTTTAATGAATTTTTTCGTTTCAATTCAAACTAGGGTTTTCAAATTCAAATTTTTTCGTTTGATTTGAATTCAGGGTTTCAAAAGCTCGATTTGGATTTGTAAATGCAATGTTTTATTTCATTTCGATCTCTAGGGTTTTGAAATGCAATTTTTTTTGTTTTGTTTCAATTAGGGTTTTCAAAATCAATTTTTTTTGGGTTTAATCGAACAATTTAAGATTTAAAAGTTAAGTTTTGTTTCTAAAACACAATTCAAGGTATTTTTTTTCATTTTTATTAAAAAACGGTTAAATTTCATTGCAAGTTTTCGTCTAATTTGACAATTATTGAATTCTAATATAACAATTAAAAAAATGATTAAAACGTGACATAAATTAAAAAAAAATGCTAAATTAACGTATTTCTTTTAAAATTTCAATTCAAACTAAAAAAATGCAAAAAAAAGGTGTTTAGGTGGGGTACCTGTAGTTGTTGTTGGGGTCGCTGTCACCAAGCTATTCGGGGTCCCGTTCGCATAGTGAAAATTGTTGTTTTTAAAAAAAATAAATACCACCAATATAAAATGGGATCTCGATTTATACAACTCAGGATCCCGTTATTTATAAATCGGGATCCCGTATTTTACAAATCGGGATCAGTTCTGCTTTCATTAGTTGAAGTCCGGCCCGGAAGCGGGATCGATTTTTAAAAGCGGGATCAGTTTAATCTCCGAACTCGGGATCACAGAACGTAAGGATCTGTTTGTTTGATACCCGTTCAATTTTTGGCTAAGGCAAAACTGCGATTCGTGGACTCCAACTTTAATGCACTTAGGTGTCATGGAAGGTACATACATTTTATATGTTTTATTCTTCATTTATTTTTATTAATTTTATTATCTTAATCACATAATTTATTGGGTTAAATGCATATTTTTGTTAATATTCTCATTATTTTTTCTACTTTGTTACTCAACAATTCAAACTTTATCTTTTTTACAAATGTGCACAAATATTATAACCAATGATAATGACATGGAAACAATCATAAATGCATTAAATTAAAATTAACTTTCACTTATACACAAACTTGCATGATGTAAGACTGTGAAATTAATTAAACATAAAGTTAGATCTAAACTAAACTAAACATAATATAAAGAAAGATGCATGGTAAAATCTATAGTCAAAATTACCTTATTGGTAGAATACCTAAGGAAAATTAAAGATTAACATGGTGTGATTGTTTGATATAAGGTTACAAATAAGCACCATTTACTCTTAAAGGTGTAAAATGTTACTACGTAATGTTGTTAAAATTACAAAACTACTTGGTAAAATATCTTTGATGATGTGATATCTAAGCTAATCAAAGAGGTCAAAGGCAATGCCACACTAACAACCAAATAAGCTCACTATCACTTCTCATTTATTTTAGTCCCTTAGAATCATTTACTCGATTCCCTATTGTTCAATCTCAACTTTATTTAAGATTCTAAGGTTTAATTTTATTAAAATGAGACTCTAGATCATTTATTGTAGGTTGTAATTTATTTCTCAACATATAATAACAATTTAATTAAAATATTAGAAAAATACATTTAGCCTAAATAAATATTATATAAGATTATTGAGCATATCATATATAATATGTTTAACCATTGTAAGTTAAAATTTTAACTTACCCCACCCAAACAAATGATAAAAAATTATGTTAAATCTCTACATTGGACAAGTACAATGTCAAAAGATGGAGCTCTCAATCATTCCGACTCTCACAACAAGAAACCTACCTCTGGTCATTGCCCACTAGTGGATAATTTTGTGGGTAACCAAAATGAGGGTTCTTCAAGACTTGATAAGGAGAAGACTTCCCCTGGTGACTAGTCCTCTTCATGCCATGACCTTCATTGGAAGTTGAACCCAACAATCACCTTAAGCTTGGAGAAATAGGTATCAAACTTTGAGTAGAACAATTTTTTTGTTTAGATTTGGGGGGAGGACAAGCCACTGATGGAAATATGAACATGGGTGAAGTAAAATAAATGTATGATTCTTTTGATATCATTATTGTTTCAATCTCTGCTTTCTTTATTATCTTTAAAAACCCTACTATTATCAAAAAAATCTTTAGAAAGGGTCCATTCTAGAATGGAAACACATTTCTTGGGGCTTTTGATTGGCAACCCAACCTTTCAATGGATTCCCTTGGATTGCCTTAATGGCTAGTTTGTTTGAATTTTCTAAACCTCCTTGTGGAATATTTAGAAACTGCCTCTATTAGGAAAATAATATCTCATTTTTGGGTTTTTTTGAAGAACAAACTTGAAATGGTAAACGGTTTTCCCACACTTAGGGTTTGGGCCTTGGTAAAAACCTTGGCTCCATCCTAAGAACTATCAAGCTTCTCTCCTACAAGGGAGAATGGAATCAAATAATAAATTAGGACTCCTCTTCATGGAAAGAGGCAAAGGTATTAATTGATTTAGATATTTTTTCTTAGGTTGACCCAGTGATTTTTCCTCTCTTATAAAATGTCTAGGGGCCATTTTCTTAGCTAATAATTATGGCTCTATCCATCCCATTTCTTCCCCTATACATCAACATGATACTTCCATGCAAGGGTTATCAGTGGGTTCCCCTCGACATCCAATCCAATAACATCTTCCACACAATCTAGAAATGAAACTTGTCATTTTAACAACATTTCACATTTTGAAGATCTATTAAATGTCTCATTAAAAGATGAGAAATTAATGAATATTGTTAATATTTTTTTGTAAAAGTAGGGGAAGATTTTATTGAGGAAGTTGTAGACGAGTCCTGAATGAGGTGGACAATGAAAATGTAAATCCCCTCCTTCCTATTTCACAAATTGAATCTAAAGGGAAAATGCCTTTTGAACAAGAGGCCCCATTAGATCTAGAAAATAGTGCCTCTTCTTCCCACTTTTCATCTCCACCAATCTCACAAACTAATGTTGAAACCAATACTTTCATTTTCCCTAAAAAAAATGTGGAAGTAAACCAAATAGTGAAAAAACTAAGCTTGAAATTGCAGCGGACATACAAAAAAAACTTGAAAATAATCTCATATTTGCTTCAACAAAAATTTTGGTATGGAGGGGCCTCAAAATGGGCAGCCTGATTCAGTTGCAGAGGATATTGCCTTTGAAAATAATCAACGAATGAGGAGAGACAAAATATCTCCTTGAACAAAATGAGGGTTCTATCCTAGAATGTTAGAGGCTTAAATGCCCCTAACAAATGACACTTAATCAAGTGTCAAATTCTAAGCACTTCATTAGATATTGTATTCCTTCAAGAATCAAAACTTTCAGTCTAGGTGGCTTTTGAGGTTTTTGCTTCCTAGCCAAATTGGGATATGTTTGCTTCTCCAGCTCAAGGAGCCTCAAGGGGATTGGTAATTTTATGGAATAAATGCAATGATATGGTGGAAGTGCTTGAGGCAAAAGACAATTGGATTAAAGCATTGCCTAGATGCTTGAAAATAAACAATTGCTTTGTGTTATTTAACACATATGGCCCATGTTCCATAGCTAGAAAGAAAAAACTCTAGAAACAACTTTCTTATTCCTTAGCTTCTTTAAAAAATGAACTTAAAATCTTTGCGGGAGATTTTAATGCTATTCGCAATGCCTCAAATAAATCTAGGGGTATTATTCCTCCTACAAGAGTGATGGAAGACTTCAATAACTTCATCCTTTGTAACAAACTACATGATTTTCTCACAAAAAAAGGGGAACTTCACTTGGACTAATAGATGTAAGGATTTTTTTTCAAATTTTAGAAAGGTTTGATCATTTCTTATTATCTAAAAACTGGTTGAATATTTCATGAGATTTTTCTTCAATAGTTCATACCTTGGTTGGATCAGATCACTTCCACATCTCCTTATCTATTTTTTATGATAGACTGACAAAGAAGGGATATTTTAAATTCAAAACCATGTGGTTTAGGGATTTTGATCTCTTGCCTCTTTTGAAATCCTGGTGGACTAATAGTCCCTTCATTGAGGGTTCCAAAATGCACCAACTTTTTTATAAGTTGAAACACATTAAGGAGAAAATCAAAGTCTAGAATGTGAACCATTCTAAGGAAGTTTTCTCTAAAAATATTAGGGTGGAGCATGAATTATATAATATCTATGAAATAGTAATTAAAAATGGCATGGATACTCTTATGTATGAGAAGGGAAAAAAACTCAAAGGAGAATTAGAGGAATTCCTTATAAGAGAAGAGTGTTATTGGAGGTAGAAATCATAGGAAACATGGTTAAAAGAAAGAGATACAAATTCTAAATTCTTCCACGCATCTACAAAGATTAGGAGGCAATTGAACAGGATTGTCCCCATCTAATCTTCTTCTAGGGATACATTCCAAAGGGAAAAAGATATTGGTGAGGAGGTTGTCTCCTTTAAAAACCTTCCTACACCAAGAAAGCAACAACAATCCCTAGTTGATAATAAAATAGTAAATAACATTCCCACATTGGTCAAAGAGAAACATAATAAATTTTTTATGTTTGAATTTACATTGGAAGAAGTCAAGAATGTGGTTTTTTCAATGGTTGTAGAAAAGGCTTTGGGACCAAATGGTTTTGCAACCTTGCTCTTTCAAAAGTGTTGGGATTTTGTGGGTAATGGCATTATTCTTGCTCTTGAAGAGTCAAGAAGAAATTGAAATGTCTTAAAAAAATTCAATTCAACTCTTGTGGCTCTTATTCTGAAAAAATATAATCCTTCTACCTTCAAGGATTTCAAACTTATAGCTTTGTGCAATACAACTTACAATTTTTTTACGAAAGCAATAGCATCAAGACTTGAAAAACTACTCCCTTTTATTATCTCTAATGAGCAGGGAGGTTTTGTACCAGGGAAGGACACTCCAAAAGGAGCTATTTTGGCACATGAGTTCTTACACTCAATAATGTTCGACAAATCTCCTTCTATGGTCTAAAAATTGGACATGATGAAAGCTTATGATAGAGTAGACTAGGTTTTTTTAATGGTTACTCTAAAAAAAAGAGTTTTTGTCATAGCTGGTGTAAGTGGATTTCCTCCTTCCTTTCGATTGCTAGATTATTAATTTTAGTTAAACGGATCCCATATGGTCTCTTTTCTCTAACTCAAGGAGTCAGACAAGGTGACCCGCTCTCCCTATCTCTTTTCATGTTAATGGCTGAAGATTTGAGCAGATCCATTATTGCATCATGTTCCACCAGATTGTGGAAAGGCATATCCTGTTAAACCTTTCTCATTTCCAATTTCCCACTCCCTCTTTGCAAATGATACCCTCTTATTTGGTCAAGCTTGTATGGACGAAGCAAAAGTGATAAAATAGGTTTTATCTGACTACTGCACCTTCTTGTGCCAATCTTTCAACATAGATAAATTAAAAATCTTCTTCATTAATGTCAATACAAAGGTTGAAAAGCATATATTAAAATTTTATGGATTTTAGTGCAAATCTCTTCCTTGTAAGTATTTGGGAATCCCCTTCTTCTCAAGAAAGGAAAAACATGACTTCTGGGATAGGTTAATTGTTTATGCATCTAATAGAATTTTGCTTTGGAAGTCAAAATGGCTCTCCTTTGCAAGCAAAATAGTGATGCTGAAAGCTACACTTTATTCCCTTCCAATATATTTAATGCCAATCTTGAAGCTTCCACAAGGCAAGGGATAGGCTTTACAAAAGGTTTTCAGAGATTTCTTATGGGTAGAAAATGTTACCTAAAAAATAAAATTGTCATTGGTGGCTTGGGACTCTTTGTGTAAATCTAAAGTGAATGGGGGTGTTGGGTTGAGAGATCTCTTCTTGCAAAACAAGGCACTAGGTTCCAAAATAGCCTTGAAGATATACTCTAAACCTGACATGAAATGGTTTCAAATCATGTGACACAAATACTTGGATTCTTTGGAAAGAGAAAGAATTTTCACTTAGAGAGACTTACCTCCTAGTTAAAAAATAGGGAATTTTATCTCTTCTTGCAGGTTTTTCCTCCTCCACCATCTCTCTTGCTTAGTTAATAATGGGGAAAAGGCCCTCTTCTGAGATGATGCTTGGAATGGTTACAAGCCTCTCAGACTTTTGGGCAACTGGGATCAATTAGAAACTAAGCTTAAAAACCTATGGGGTATCAAAGTAAGAGATTATTTAACTATTTTTTGGGGGCAAAGCACAAAGTGGAAGGATTTTAGCTTTCTCTCGGCCCCAAAACATTTGAAGGCTTCATTCATGTGTGAACTAAAAAAAGACAAGTCCTATTGTCAAAGAAACAAGATGAAATCATATGGAAAAAGGATAAATTTGGAACATACAATGTAAAGGATGGTTATGACTCTTTATATTCCTTGGAAACTAACTCATCTATCCCAAATCTATGGCCCTTCAAACTTTTATGGGGTCTTGATGTGCTTCCTAAAGCTGGTGCCTTTGCTTGAATTGCATTAAAAGAAATTTTTTTGACTGGTTTAAGATTTGATAGATTGGGTATAATTTCTTTATTTTCATGTGTCTTATATGGAAAGGCTTATGAATCAACTAATCATCTTCTCATTGGATGTGAGTTTGCATACCATTTTTTGTCTTGGTTATTGAGAAAAACTTAGTTGGTTGTCCCCCCTTCAAAATACAATTCTGAAACATTTTTTAAGTTGGCCTCGAATACACAGACTTTATGTTTTCTGGCATTTGGGAAATCAACCCATCTATCATCATATGGAATCTTGGGGTAAAAAGAAATAACCATATTTTTAGGAAAAATCATTGGAACTAAAGCAAGTTATTCAAAAAATATAAATTTCTATATTTGAAGTAACATTATCAAGCATATATAGAAGTAACATTATCAAGCATATATTTGAAATGTAGGCTAGGTTTTTGCTTTGTTAATAGGTTCGAGAAAAGGTTTTGGGATCAAAACCTAGGCCATAGACCTGGTTTGACTTGCAAGTTGAAGGTCTTGGCAATGTCACAAAAAAATAGTGACTTTGGGCATATGTCTGAAAGGATTTTTTGTAGTTTTTTTGATGAAATTAAAATCCATTATAGATGAGACAGTGTAGATTCCAAATATGTAATTTTTTTACAATTAGATTGTTTTTTAATTTTTCAATTAATTTGTGATGAAATAGGTCTAGAAACTTGAATTAATTATTTTTTAGGGTTTTTTAGTATTTTAATAACTTTTTATTAACATAATTTTTTGAATTTTTTTTTGAATGAAAGCGTGCTTAGACAATTCTTTTCAATTTAAAAAAAAATCAAAAATGATTAGTTTAGGTCATCTTATCGTGTGATACTGCGACAATTTTCAAAACATCAAATATGGCCAATAAAAATTACAAAAAATATGGAAAGCATGCTTAAGTTAGAAATTTTTTCCCAAAAGAATTTAGAAAAATATGATTATTTAAGTCAAAATATGGATGGTGTTGCATGGTATAGTAAAAAAAAAGTGACTTTTAAATAGTGGTTTTAAAGCACTAAGTGAAAAGAAATCAATTTGTACCATCTTAGTATTGAAATAAATTACATATTTGGAAACTAGACTTTTTTTTGGTTTGCAAAGAATGAGTTAGCCACACGACCCTAAACATAGTAGCACAGTAAACTTGTGTGGTGGGGAATTAGACATGCCCTCAGGTAGCCTTGAGGGGTGGGAGACTAGAACTTGTGACCAACCTCCTACTATAGGAAGATTTAGCCAACCAAGCTGGGGCCCCAACCCCTTGGAAACTAGACTTTGAGTACTACATTTTATGATTGAATTTTTCAAGATTTTGTCTCTAAGTGCTTCAAATTTTAAGGTCAAATGTGTTGAATTCAAAAAATCAGGGAAACACTTCCACTAAATGGCCAAAAAGTGGACTCAACTTCTTGCCAGCACTCATATCCGAAGTTCGATGGAACTAATTATGCTATTTGGAAAATATTGATGGAAGAATATCTGGAGTATTGTGGATATGATGTTGAGAAAGCTTAAAAGACTATTTACACACCTCCTACTAATGGTTCGAGTACAACTAATGAAATCAAGGTGCATGAAGTGAACAATAAGGCGAAGTTCATTTTGAAGAATAGTCTTGCACATTCTAAGTTGATTAAAGTTCAAAATCTAAAGACTGCTAAAGAAGTCTAGGATGATTTAGGAAAGGTGCATGAAGGAGATGAAAGGATCAAAGAAGAAAAGTTGCAAAATTTGGAGATAGTTTGAGTTCCTGCATATGTCTAAAGATGAGAACATTAAATCCTATGTATAGAATGTGGATGAGGTGGTAGGTGGAATGCGAGGACTTGGTGCTACAATAGATGAATCTAGGATTGTAAAGAAGATTCTTATAACTCTATGTGATGCATATAGTGAAAAGGTATTTGTTATTGAAGAACATATATACTACAAGACCTACACTAAAGATCAGTTATTGGGAACTCTGGCATCTTATGAGTTGAGAAAGTTGAATTTGAGAAATGGATCCAATCATAAACTACTTTTAAGGTTACAAAATCAGATAAAGATCTAGATGAAGAAAATCTTGATGAAGTAGAAGCTAACTTTGTGAGAAGGATGAGGAAATGCTCTAGTAAGTATGAAGGCAAGTTACCCTTTAAATGCTTTAGTTGTGGAGGAATAGGTCATTATGCTTCAAGATATTTGGAAAGAGATAAGAAGAATAAACAAAGATTTAGCAAAGAAAAAAAAGGTAAGAAGATCAACAAAGTATATTATGTGAATGAGGATGCTAGTATTTTTTATGAGGAATCTGATTATGGAGATTTTGATGACAACAAATGCTTGTTCTTGGCTATAAAAGATGAAACTACTTCTGCTGATTCTGAAAGGCAGGTGAAGGAATTTGTCCTACAAAGAAAGAGAAAGACAAATATACTGTAATCTCTGCCCTACATGCTAAACATGAAAAGAACTATTGGGTTTTTGACAATGGTTGTTCACATCACATGACTGGTGATAAGAGTAAGTTTTTTAAACTTGAAAAATATGATGGAGGCTTAGTTATGTTTGGAGATGATACTACTGCTAAGATTTGTGGGATAGGTTTAGTAAGTTTTGATGGAAAACATAATACTGATGATGTCTAATATGTTAAGGGTTTAAGGCATAATCTCTCTAGTTGTGGATAGATGTGTGGTAAGGGATGTGATCTTGTATTTAAGGATGAGAGATGTGAAATCAGGAAAGGATCTGAAATAGTGATTGTCACAGAAAAGAAGTATGAATGAAATATATATTAGGTTAAGGGAGTTGATGGGTGTTGCTTTATGACTTAGATTAATGACAATTGATTATGGCATCAGATAATGTATCATATGAATTTTGATAACCTAGTGAGGATTAGTGCAGTACAAGCCGTGAGAGATTTACCAAGGATTACAAAGCCTATTAATGTTATTTGCAGAAATTATCAGTTTGGAAAGAAAGCAAGAAACAACTTTAGATCAAAGGAACAATCTACTACTGGAATATTGGATTTAATTAATACAAATATTTCTGGTCCTACAAGAGTGAGAAGTCTACAAGGTGAAAGGTACTTCATGCTTTTGATTGATGGTTACTCTAGGTATACATGGGTTACATTTCTTAGAGAGAAATTTGATGTATTAGATAGATTCAAGACATTCAAGGCTATGGCAGAAAATGAAGTAAATTTGAGAATAAAATTATTAAGGTTTGATAGAGGTGGTGAATTCACCTCCCATGAGTTTAATATGTTTTGTGAAATTCATGGAATAAAAGGATAGGTATTTCTCTGAGAACTTAGCAGAATGAAGTTGTTGAAAGGAAGAACACAACAATTCAAGAAGTAGCTAGATCAATGATTATTGAAGCTGGTTTACTGCAATTTTACTGGAGAGAAGCTATTCACATTGTTTTTTTTGTTTAATTGAGTTCAAGCAAGAGCTAATAGTACTGATACCCCCTATGAGCCATGGTTTGGAAGAATTCCTACTATTAAGTATTTCAAGGTATTTGGAAGAAAATGTTATATCAGATGGGATGAAGAAAATTTAGGGAAGTTTGATGCTAGAAGTGATGAAGGTATTTTTCTTGGATATTGTAATAGAATCAAAGCTTATAGATGTTTCAATAAAATATTGAGAAAGATTGTAGAAAGCACAAATTTCAAGGTTGATGAAGCAATGAAGAATTCTATTGAAGTTGATGGGTATGTATCTGATGAACCTGATTGCGTAAGGATTGAAAGAGTTATGGAAGAATAAGAGAAGGATGGGAAAGAGAAGAAAAATGAAAAAGAAGAAGAAGAAGAAGCTCTGGTGGTGTCCCCTAAGACACCTAAATATGTGTAGAAAAATCATTCAGAAAAATCAAATCATTGGAGACATGACAAAAGGAGTATTGACAAGAAGCAGAGCTGCTACTAGTGAGATAAATCTATGTTTACTTTCTGAGATTGAACCAAAGACTATAAGTGAAGCATGTAAAGATGAGCATTGGATGGAAGCTATGAAAGAAAAACTTATGCAGATCGAGAAGAATCAAACTTGGGAATTGGTCCCTAGACAGATAGATAAAAACATTATTAGATCAAAGTGGGTATTCAAAAACAAGTTGAAAGAGAATGGAGAAGTGGTTAGAAATAAAGAAAGCCTTGTTTGTAAGGACTACTCACAAGTAGAAGGCATATATTTTTAGGATAATTTTGTTTTGGTGGCAAGAAAGGAAGCTATCAAGATGTTCTTAGCATTTGCTTCTCATAAAGATTTCAAGGTTTATCAAATGGATGTTAAGTCTGCATTTTTGAATGGTAAGCTAGAATAAGACGTCTACATGGAACAACCAAAAGGATTTCAGTTGTTAGATATGTATACACCTAAAATTGATCAAGACATTTAATTAATTAAATACTAGTTATTTAATTAATATTTCATCTACTTATAAATAAATTCTCAATTTATTTATATAGTTCATATCTTCTAATTCTCCAAATCTAAAATCACATTCCTTTAATTTAATTAAATAAACAAATTTCTATAGTTTGTTTTATTTAATTAATTTTCACTAATACCAAACTTGGAATTCAAGCACATGTCTACAACTTTTCATGCCACCTCACCAAGATCACATGAAATTAAATAATTCTAATTTTTAAATTGGAATTATCTTCAACAAACTTTCAAACACATGGCTTATTCCTCACACACTTCTTCAACAATTTTTGAACACGTGGCTTATTTCTCACACACTTGATTCCTTCATCCATTTTGCATGCTATCTTTGGTCAAGGGAACATCCTTCTTGATTCTCTCCTTCTCCACCGTTCATCCCTCATGTTTGAATCTGGACCATCAATCGCTGCCATATCACAAGATGCTTGGAAAATCCTATAAATACAACCCTTATCTATAGTATTTTATCATCTACATTTGAGTAGAATTATTATGCAGGAATAGCTTTTGGAGCTTTGGAGCATTTGGAGTTTATAATTAGCATTGTTTAGTATTTTAACAACTTTGCATTGTAGCATCATGTTAATTTAGAATCATGTTTTGCTTTATAGTTGCATCTCATTACATGTCTTACTTTATAGTTGCATTTCAATTCATCTTATAAATGGTTATTTGAGCATATGCAGAATCATTTTAACTTCCTATCATAGGATTTGGATCACATAGTTTAGCAACATTATCCATTTGTCAATATCTCCATTATCACAACATCATGACTTTCATCACATGGTTTTCATGTAGGAACTTAGATTTCTTGCATTTTGAATAGCATCTCGTTTCTCAAGTTGTCATTTTAACAACCATAGTGCACATACAAAATATGAGAGCCAATATGATTTAATAAATCCTTGAGAATAGAGAACAATGGAACGTTTTTAGGAATTTAATCTTGTTTCAATTTGATTCAATTTTATTGATTAAATCTCTAATATAATATGTCTCATTAGTGTTTGCGTTGATTTAATAACTCTCCCAAATTTCACACATACATATAATGGTGCCCGCCGTGGGGCACAACACCATTTTTAACAATTTTTTGGAAAAGTTCTTGTGAATAGGCTGGATGTGACGTTTTAGCATGACCATGAATTATTTTAGTGCATGCGACAAATCTTTTAGCACATCCGAATTCTGTTATGGTGCAGCCAATAAATCTTTCAGCACATTCAACTTTTGTTATGGCACATACGACATTTCTTTCGATGCATTGAGCAACTATTGCAACACATACAAGGAGTCTTTCAACACTTTCAACCGATACTTTAGTGCATCCATTAGTTCTTTTAGCGCGTTCATTGGTTCTTGTAGTGCATAGAGCAGTTGTTTTAGCGCATAGAGTGGTTGTTTTAGTGCATTTGATGACTATTTTAGCACATCTATTAAAATTTGCAAAATCTTGAAATCCCAAGAACTATTTGCTATTTTTTTCTTGCAAGTAGGTGATACGTCGGTCAAATACAAACTTATGCAACTACTAATGATTTATGCAGGGGTTGGAGTTATTTAAATGCTTTGTTTTAATTAAGATAGGCATCTAGCTTAATTAAAAGGTTAAAGAACACCATGTTTTCTATGCTTGATGAATGGTAGGCATATGCTCTCCCCTTGACTGAGTGACCAAAATCCAGACCCATTCATTTTTGTTTTATCCATAGAGGGCCTGCCTTGTGCGAAAAAGTAATCACCCAAGGGAATGACCCAACGATAACATGCTAAAGCCAAGCGACTTCCAACCGGGATATAAATGTGGGTGCTTGATGAAAGTTTAAGTATCACATAGATTGTTCCAATAAGAAGGGAAGAAATGGACTCTTGCCATATGGATGATCCCCCACAAATGAAATGCCTATACTAGAACCCTTTGTTGTAGTAGTCCAAAATCCTTCTATTTACTAGCACAGGAATGGTTGTTTTGAAGTCATCCCACATTTTTGTGGCTTTTAGTAGAGATGAGAAGTATGCCATGGTAGATTCATGGGTATTGATGCTTGGATGCCCCATATAAGTGAGTGTCATGGAGGGGAGCCAGTGGGATCAAGCATCTAGTCATCTGCTAGAAGTAGGCGCAGTTGGAGTAATATCAAAGTGGGAATCCAGTGAATATTGTCCTACATAGCATTAGGTTGTACATGTTTGAAGTGTTTTTAAAAAAAATTAAAAAAAAACACCACACGTTGGAAGTGAAAACCTTGATTCAGAAAACATCCTTCAAAACAACCAATCCTCCAACTGGAAAATAAAAAAATCAAACAAACTTGCAAGAAAACTGTGACATCTTCCCAATTTGGTGCATCTAGGCTCTGTTTTAGCGCATCAGTGCAATCTTCTAGCTCATTGGCCCTCTATTTTAGCACATATAGATAGTTTTGTAGTGCATCAGTGAAATCTTCTAGTGCATTGACCCTTTGTTTTACTGCATATAGGCAGTTTTGTAGCGCATCAGTGAAATCTTCCAACACATTCACCCTTTGTTATAGCGCATACACCGCATATTTTAGTGCATTGACCCTATAGCACATCTATGAAATCTTTTAGCGCATCCAGACTCTATTTTAGCGCATCCACTAAATGCAAAATCTGAGAGTTGAATTTACCCCCTGTTTCACAGTTTGAACCAAAATTTTGAATCTTTTTCAATCCAGGATCATTCCTCAGGTACAATAGAGTCTAAACTTGTTAAAACTGACCTCTACAAGTGGAATTCTCTAATCTAAACCTTGATCTAAACATCTCAAAGTTCCCAATCATCAAAACTTATCATATCTTTGATTGTTAAGCCTAGTTTCATCATCAAGATTTTCCATCCTTGCATCACAAAACAAAGCTATATAGTCAAATAAAACTTAGTCTCATCAATAGAATTTGTCATTCTATTTGACTTAGTTTTAATCCTTGGCACTCTTCCAAACAAAGATCAAAGTTTAGTCAAAGTATAACACTTGTATGCCTATTCAAACAAGATTACAAAAGTAAAAACTCAAGGAAAAAGAACTTGAAACACAAAACATTGGAACTCAAAGAATCAAAACTCTGAACATCAAAGCTCCCAACATTGAAACTCAAAACACCATGGCTGAAGTTGAAGAAAATCCACCTCATAAAGTCCACAACATTGAAAGTGAAGAAATAACTAAGGAAGATATCCAAAATGTTTAACAAGATCCAAATCTCCACAAGTACTTAGAAAATATTTTTGAAAGAAAAGGGGAAAACTACTTACTGATGTTGGATAAACAAGGCGTCAAGTTGTCCAATGAATTTGATGTTAATCAATTGAAAGCACCTCCCAAAAATCCTAAAAAAGAAACATAACAAGTGGGTGCCTTAACTCATCAAATGAAGAGCCTTCAACAACAAATTCTTGATATGTAAAGGGGAACCTCAAAATGATACTTGATACAAGACATTTTTCCATACCCTTTTGATCAATTTATTAACATGGTCCCTTTTCCCAAACATTGTGAATTCCTGAAGTATGATAAATACAATGGTAAAACAGATCCAATAGATCATGTGAGGGAATTTCAATACACGAGTCTTGAATTTGCACATGAAGAAACTTACTTGATAAGGTTATTTCCACAAATTCTAGGGGGGGCATGCCTTGAATGGTTCTCCAAACTTACACCACCAATTAACACCTTTGAAGAGTTGGTTAACAAGTTCATCACCCAATATTCTTACAATATCCAACATGACATAACAATGAAGGACCTTTACAACTTGAAACAGAAAAAGGGTGAGTCATTCCTCGTATTTTTGCAAAAATGGAGAAGATTATTTGCAAGATATGCTCACCCTATACCTGAAAAGGAAAAGATAGAAATCTTGATCAACAACCTAAACGACAAGATGAGCTACTAATTGGAATTACAATGCCCCCTAAGATGCGGGAGCACCTTGGCCAAATCCAAACTTAGTGTGCATAATTTTGGCTTGTACCTGATCTTGGCCAAATCAGGACTTCTTTATCTTTGTTTTGGACTTTGTTGGTCTTGCATTTGTGGGTGAAGAGTTGGTCATTAGGACTAATATCTTCAATAGTTCATCATTTAGCATTAAATGTTGTTTTATCAAATTTAGGACAGCATAGTTTAAATTCTATCAAAGTGTTAATGTCACTTCCTCCATGTTTGGAGTTGCTAAAGGTTAATTAAGGGTTGTTAGCTCGGACTAAAGGAGTAGAGATCCTAATCCTAAAGTATAGGAAGATGGGAAGAGTTGCAAGAATAATGCAAATTGCATGGCAACATTGTTAGGTTGCATGCAATTCCATTACCTTGAAATCCCTTGAAATCAGGAAAGAACCTCCAGCCACTGCCCTTAAACTATGCAAATGAGATCAAAAGTGGTTGTAAGAGACTCGTAGTAAGATAGAAAGATTGTTGTAATCAGTTAGTGTGAGTAAGAAATGAGAAACAGTTGGCAGATGTAGATATTCTCTGTTTTTGAAAACCCCGTGTGTTTTCTGACATTGTGATGTTTTAAGCTTTATGCACCGTTCTAGCATTAGATCAGAGTTCTCTGAGCATGTTCTAACATCTTTTATCTTGTAGATAGTTCCTTGTTTTAGAACACGTGCATGGTAGGTGAATTTGGTATTGTTTGGGATAGTTGAAATCTGTGTTTCCTGAGTTTCACATAGTTCTTGAGAACAGTCGGTAACAACCACTGTATATACAGTTTTCTCACTGCTTACTTTGCATTTGTTGAATGGTATTGAGTGTAAAAATCACTGTAAATAAGAGACCTTGAGTTACTTTAGTGCTTTGTAGCTTTTATTTAAGTTTGTAGACACTTTTCTGGTTTTGATCAGCATTTAGGTTGAACTCTTATGGCTCCCCCATAAGCTCTGTCTACGGGAATTTCCTGTGATCAGTGGAATATGGAAAGGGAGCCACGTTCTTGTAAATATTTAGCATTAGGTGATGTAAAGAGCCAATCAAGAAGTGACAGCACCAAACCCTAGGCGAGATACAGTCACCCGGTTAGGAGTTTGGGTAAAAAAAATAAGAACTCGGCAGGGTAGAAGGTACAGTACCGTACCAGTACGGATTTCTGAAAGTCTTAGTCATATTTTGACTTGTTGAAAAGATTTGGGGTTTGAACAATCTGATAGTGTAAGGAAATAGTCAGAGTTTCTTAAAACCCTAGCTAATAGGCTTTTAAGCCCTAATCCTCCATGAACCTAGGAATGGCATGTACGGTACTGTTAGAAGCTTGAACCCCATGGAAGATTTAAAAACCTTAAAAGGGTGTCAGAAAATACAATTAGGTTGTCAGGTCCTTTGGGAAGTAAGGGCAGGAAAAGAGAAAAAGGGACTGGTAAGGGCTAATGAGTATTAGGCCTCTTCTAGGTAAGATTTTGGAATCGGGTGAAGTGGAAGCTGAAGAACCACCAAAATGCCTACCAATGGATCTGAAATGGATGGAGACAGTACCTTCAACTACCCTGCAATCAATTCTCACCAGATGAAGATGTTGGCACTTAGATCTTTCTAAGTCCTTGAAAGAGCATTCAAATTTCAAGAAGGTGTTGAGCTACCCAAGGTAAAGCACAGAGTAAGAACTCTTTGAGAAGAGTTGCAGAAGAGTGTGGACAATCACCAAGCTCAAGAGGAAGCCATTGGAGACAGGTTTTAGGCAGAAGATAGTGGAAAATATTCCACAAGACAGTGCAAGCAACCTTGGGTATTGTCATACACCACCTACCTTGAAAAATTGATTGAAAAGCGGAATAAAGATTGAAGAGGCTTTGGTCAAGAGAGGAGTCATCAAAATTTACAATGAAAACAATTAATCAAATTCCTCCAACAATTACAATAGCAATGACAAACCAAAGTTTTGGCAATGAAATAAGAATGTGGGTAACAATGATGGCACAGTTGAAAACCAAAATACAAAACTTGTATTCAACCTAACAACAGCTGCCACCAAAACTAATTAGAACAACAATTTACCCAACAACCAAAATAACAACCAAAATGCCAACCAAAACAACAATCAAGGTAAATTTGGATCTAAAGCCACCACCATATCAAACATCATCCAATCAAAGAATATTCACACCTTTGGGACAATCATCAGAATCAACATGAAAGGAACTTCTTGAATCTCAAATCATAACAATACTAGAGGCAAGGAATTGGGAGCCACAAGTTAAGCCTCCATGGTGGAATGATGCACATTTCTGTAAATTTCATCAAAACAAAGGGCATAAAACCAATGATTGCATGCAATTAAATCATTTGGTACAAGACTTGATTGAAAACAAGATGATATTTGTAGAAGGACCCCAAACAAACAATGATCATGGAGTGTTCAAGAACCCTCTACTAAACTATGAAAAAGGGGAGTCTTCTTCATCAAACACTAAAGGAAAGAATGTAAATTATGTTTATGATTCTATCAAATCAATGACCTTGTGCCAATAAATCTGATCACCAACATTGATGCAAATGATAATCATATTATTGTCATCAAAATCATAAAAGAATGAGAAACTTCACCAATCAATGCAATCATAAGAGGACAAGCCAAGGTAACATTGAAAGGAGCTACCCCTTCCATGTCCAAAGTAACTGATGTTCCTACAACTCAATATAACATAGTTGATCAATTACATAAAATACCTACTTAGATATCCATATTAGAGCTTCTCAATATTTCACCAATGCACAAAGAAATCCTAGAACAAGCTCTAGTTGCCACCATGGTACCAAATAATTTGTAAGTTTTCCAATTTCAAGCTATGGTGGGACATTTGACCACACCTCATTGCTTATCATTTTGCGAACATGATGATGTATCAACCAACCATCCACATAACATTTCCCTCCCCATTGAGGTTCTAATTCATAAACACCACATCAAACATGTTCTAATAGATGGTGGAGCTAGCCTAAATATCTGCACTCTAGAACTTGTCTGTGCACTTGGATATACTAAAAATGCCATTGATCCTAGAAGGAAAATCACAATAAAAGTATATGATGATGAAGAGAGATCCTCCCAAGGGTTAATTGCCTTACCAATTCAAGTGGGACCAGTTGTCAAAGATATAGTCTACCAAGTGTTGGATAAAGAGTTAACATACAACATACTCTTGGGATGTCTGTGGATTCATGAGATGCAAGAAGTGCCATCTATATATCATCAATGTTTAAAATTCCCTTTCAATGGGCAAGAAATCACCATTGTAGCTAATTCCAACAACCCCCAATATTGTAACACACTCAAAACAACCCAGGATACTTTTATGCCACATAATAGGGAAGCCATCACTCCTAGTCCATTAAACCAAGAAAGTCAAATTGGTTCTTCATCAAATAAATTTGAGAAAAAGATCTAATCAAAAGATAAGGGTGTCAATGAGTGTACTCCATCGAATCATGAAAGTCAACTCAATGCCTTATCAAAACATGTTGAAAAGATCCAATTGAAAGACAAAGGCATGGGGGAATACTCATTTGAGCAATCCTTGTGTTCATCACAACTTTCATATTCTCCCAAGTAGTATGGACAACCATCCACATCAAGACAACAATTATCACAACCAACCACGCTCTTTGATGGTAAATATGTAAGAGCGGGCACCTTATTGGATGAATCAGAAGACAAGGAGGTTCTAAATTGGTTGTACAAAGATGAAGAGCAATCACAAGCATCTACTTCCAATGTACAAACAAAGCAATATGGAAAAGGGAAGGCAATCCTGGAAAAGACTAGATACGATGGAAAAGGCCCTATTGGTAAAAGAAAGAAGGCATCATAGAACCGATACATCCCATCACAATTAATTCCAAGGACAAAATAGGGCTAGGATACAAAGAAGAGTCAAATGAAGAAGCAACTCAAAGGGTTGTTGAAAGAATCTTACAACTACAAGCTAGTGATGACCATGAAACAAATTCCAATGAATATGAATGGGATTGCCTCTTTGAAGAGTCTTGTCACAATAAGGATATTGATGTGATACAAAAGTATACACCAACACATATGGAGGGATAGAGCTCGGGTTATAGACCACTTGAAATTGGATCACAACATATTGATGACTCAAGAGAAGATGATCATTCTTCAAGCGAGATAGATACTTCAGAAGATAGTAACATCATAGACCTTGATATTTACATTGGATACTTTAATGATGTTGCCATCATGAAACTTACTCCTTTTGACCTTAGCCAATCTAATGACTCCTTGCCATTGATACATCCTGAACTAAGTGACTGGGACCAAATTGAGTTGCTTGATCTACCTACCTTTCCAAATGGTGATGCCATTGTGAACTTCCTTTGCTTTGATAATCTTGAAACATGTTCCACCATCGAATCTCATAATAGAGCTTTAGACAAGGGGAGTGCCAAATCCTCTAGCTACAAAATGAATATAAAAAATGGATCTAATACTGAAAACCATCTAATGGCACTATTAGATCGAGAAAAATTAAAAACAAAGAGAATATCTCGAGGTGAAAACCTCTTTGAGGCACCGAGAGATGGAATATTTAACACTCTCCCTAAACACTATCAGGAGAGATCCTCAGTGTTGATTGAACCTACACAATCCATCAATGTCAACATAGCTGAAATAGTGAAGACCTTGCATCTAGCAGCATCCATGACAGAGGAAGAAAATCCAAGCTTCATCAAGTTCTTTGAAGAATGACAAATCAAATTTACTTGGTCCTATGTTGACATGCCAGACATAGATCTAGATCTCATCATGCATCATTTATCACTACCACCTAATGTAAAACCGATGAATCAAAAGTTGAGAAAAATGCATCCCCATATCGCCCTCTTGGTGAAGGTTGAATTGAAAAAGCTACTAGATGTGGGATTTATCATACCTATTGACTATGCTGAGTGCATATCAAATATTGTGCCAGTCTCAAAACTAGACAAAAGCATCAAGATATGCATTGACTTCAGAGATCTTAACAAGGCTTTCCCAAAAGATGATTTTCCTCTACCTAACATTGACATCATTGTAGAATTGACAACTGGAAATGAAATGTTATCACTTGTGGATGGATTTTCAGGTTACAATCAAATAAAGATAGCACCCGAAGATCAAGAAAAAATAACCTTCACATGTCTATGGGGCACTTTTTGCTGGAACATAATGCCTTTTGGGTTGAAAAATGTTGGAGCCACATATAAAAGAGCTATGACCACCATATTCCATGACATCATGCACACTTTCATGGAGGATTATGTAGATGATTTACTGGAAAAACCATTCACTAGAGAGGGACATCTATAAATTTTAGACCAGATCTTCACCAGACTAGAGAAATTCAAGGTAAAGTTAAATCCCAAGAAATCTATATTTGGCATAACATCAACTAAACTTTTGGGGCATATTGTATCAACCAAAGGCATTTAAGTGGATCTTGCAAAGGTAAAATCCATCATGGAGATGCCTCCTAAAAATATCAGTCAACTCAAATATTTAAAAGGAAGATTCCAGTCTATTAGAAGGTTCATCACATAACTGACCGACAAAACTCACCCTTTCAACCACTTACTACACAAGAATGTCTCTTTCAAATGTGATGAGAAGTGTGAAGTAGCCTTCAATCAATTAAAGTATTACCTAATGTCACCGCCCATACTCATACCACTAATTGAAGGAAAGTACTAGCACAGAAGGATTCCGCAGGAAAAGAGAGGGAAATTTATTACATCAGTAGGACCTTGAATGGTTATGAGATCAACTACACCTTTATTGAGAAAGCATGTTTGGCGGTAGTATTTGCTACCCAACAACTAAGACATTACATGTTGAATCACACCATTAAACTCATAGCTAAAATTGATCCACTAAAGTATTTACTCAACAAAGCTACCTTAATAGGAAGACTATCCAAGTGGGTAATGATATTGAGTGAGTTTGACATCTAGTATTTGGATAGGAAAGCAATCAAAGGTCAAGCCATAGTAGATCAACTAGCTGAAGCACCGTTGCAAGACAATCATCCAATGAATATTGAGTTTCCAAATGTTGATGTCCTTACAATATCAATGCAACAATGGATGTTGTACTTTGATGGTTCTTATACACAACATGGATTGGGTGCAGGAATTTTTTTATCACTTCCCAAGGACATACCATTCCAAAGTATTACAAACTAATGTTTCCCTACACTAACAACACAATTGAATATGAGGCATTAATAATTGGCATCAAAATAGCAATTGAATGGAAGATCACAGAGCTGCAAGTCTATGGAGACTCACAACTAGTCATAAATCAAGTAAATTTTGATTATCAGATGAAGGATGATAAGTTTCTACCATATTAGAGAATGGTGGAAGATTTCATAAAGTACTTTATTGAAATCAAATTTGAATAGGTTCTTAGAGTGGAAAACAAAGTTGTCGATGCAATGGCTACAATTGCTTCTCTCTTGCATATGCCAGAAAAGTGAAGACATTATGAGTTTATGGTAGAACAAGTGTCTAAACCCGCCTACAATGATCCTAAATCTCAAGTGATATGCCATATCATCAACCCTGAAACCTCCATCTATGGAAAGATCTATGCCTACTTAAAGGACAATACCCTTCCATTTGACCTTTCCCAGAACCAAAAAAAAAAATTTCATCTGACAAGTAGCTCAACACATCCTAATAGTCGATGTGCTTTATCAATGAGGTCTTGACCATACTCTCCTTCGGTGTCTAGAACATAACGATATTGAAACCGCTTTACGAGAGGTTCATGAGGGTATCTATGGCACACATTCAAGTGGACTAACTTTAGCTAAGAAACCCCTATATTTGGGGTATTACTAGCTGAATATGGAGCGAGAGTCATTTCAATATGTCAAAAGGTGCACAAAATGTCAAATTCATGGAAACCTGATACATGCACCATCACCAGAGCTACAACCTTTCACATCAACATGGCCCTTTTTTCAATAGGGATTGGATCTTGTTGGTAAAATACACCCATCTTCATCAAACATACACAATTTTATCATTACAACCATGAAGTACTTTACCAAATAGATTGAAGTTGTTCCTCTGACCACCATCACAGGAAAAAAAATTTCATCATTCATCCTAAATTACATCATCTATTGGTATGGCATTCCTCAATCCATTATCATGGACAATGGTAGACCCTTCAAGAATAAGGATGTCCAAGAACTTTGTGAGAGGTTCCACATACAACATCTATTTTCTACACCACACTATCCCCAAGGAAATGACCAAGTAGAGGCCTCAAGCAAGACTATCCTAAAAATATTGAAGAAAACCATCAATGAGGTTGGACATGATTGGCATGTTCAACTAAACCCTGCATTGTGGGCTTATCAAACCAATATCTACACCCTGACAAGAGCAAGACCCTATTCTCTAGTCTATGGATCAGATACCATTCTACCTATTGAGGTTGAACTACCATCACTACATGTGTCATTAAAGGGGATCATTTTAGATGAAGACTATTGAGTGTCTAGGCTACAAGAGTTAGAACTATCAGATGAGTGTTGTTAGCATGTAGTAGATCACTTGAAAGCTTATCAACAAAGGATATCCAAAAGTTACAATCACAAAGTAAAGCCTAGAACATTTCAAGTGGGTGACTTAGTCTTCAAAGAGAACCCCTACAATCAAAAAGATCAAGAGAAGAAGGGGAAATTTGAACCAAACTAGCTAGGTCCCTTTATCATCATATTAGTCTTTGAATTGGGAGCATATCAATTGCCCACACTGGAAGGGGATTTGTTTGATGAGCCCCTCAATAGCTTGCATCTCAAGAAATTCTACACCTAAATCATCTAGTGCATCAACAAAAGTCCTGAAAAAAAATTCAAAAACATTAGAAAATGTCCTAAAAAAATGGTTGCATTGATGAAAACCTGGAAAATAGGCATCTTGGTAACAACAAAAAAAATGGAAAAAAGGAGAAAAATACAAAAAAGGTGAAAATAAAAAAAATCATAAAACCTAAAAAAGTGCAAAAAAAGCAAGTAGTGAAAACCTGGAAATAGGTGCTATTTGTGAAAGGTTAGCTTTTTCATCTATTTGAGCATGTCGACCATTCGCTTTCTCCATTCACTTTCACCATCCATTTTCCTATCATCTAAAAGCTTCATGTACATATCCTAGCATCGCGGTCATCTCTCATCCTAGACTGGAGGCAAAATATTGAACCTACTAGGGGCAATAAACTTTGAGCTTGAACCAACAGACAAACAACAATAAGACAAACACAACAAACACAATGATCACAACGTATTTCAACATTGAACATCAAGAAAACAACATGAAGACATAAACCATACACATCAAACAGCTAAATAAATCAAATCAAAACAACCTTCAAAGGATGATGTTCTTTTGAATCATGGCTTTATCACTGTGGCATTAATGTTCAACTGTTGAACTTTGATTTTTGTTATCATATCTCTGGAGCACCTCGATGATGTATTGAACTAGAGGAGCAAGGAAGGAGTATGATTTTTCTTTGTCTACTGTTTGTGAGTTGATCACTATTACTATGCAAATTGTGATGGGATGTGCTCTACAAAGTATCACTAATGACATTTTGAATTTGCATAGGAAAATGGTTAACTCTTGTCTATTTACACAAGAAATGCGTAGGTCATATCACTTTAATTATACCTAGATGCTTGTGTTAACTTGCAATATCAAAAATCATGGAAGTAGTACTCAGGTCATCATGGTCTAATTATACCATCGATGTTTGTACTCACTTTCAACATTTTGAAGGCTCAATGATGATAAAAAGCATGACAAATCAATTGTTACAAATGACAATGTTTGCATATTAGATCTACATGGTCAGGTTAAATTACATCCATGCTAGTTTTCATCTTTATCTATTGGGTTTCCAAAGCTGCAACAAATTCTCAATGATGTTATCTCTATTATAAATGGATTGAGTACATTTGACATTAAACAAAAACACATCATTTTCATCTAGTTGCACATTAGTTGCATCATCATTTTCATACATTAGAAAGTTGCATCATCATTTTCATACATTAGAAAGCATTACCATATCATATGTACATGATCACATCATTCATCCATCCATACATCACATTATAATATCCATATCAAAAAATACAAAAAAAAAGAAGTGCATTCCATATCACTTGCATGATCCAAATCATTTCATCAATTATTAATGGATTAAGAAATTGGTCCATTAAGAAGATTGAAAGATATATCCAACAGAGTAAGATTGCTTAGTAGAAAAGCATCTCCATTTTAATAGGGGCATAATTAAACTTGATGCATCTATGATTGAAGTTGATGCATCATTGAAATCATTTATTCCTTTAATAAAATGGATATTATGAACATATAAAACCAATAGTGAAGATGAATTTGTTATTACTCAAATCTAAGATTGACAAAGGATTAATTGGATTTGCACCATCATCACATAAAATACATCACTTGCATAATCAAATAATTCTCACATGGCATAAAACATCATTCATTAAACATTTCAAATCATCAATCATGCATTATCATCATTGCATACATCACATAATCATGATGATCATCATCATATAAACATCATAAACATACATAGAACCATTCACCATCATACGATCATTCCATCGATCTGTTCACTCGTGCATTAACATTATCATACATTCATCCATTCATTGCATCATCTATTTGAACTAGAAAAGTGCAAAAACATAAAATGCATTACATATCATATCATCATCATAATATCCATCACATATAAGCATCATTCCTATAACATCATAGAATCATAACACATTAGTTGCATCATCATTTTCATCTATCGCATATCATATCATTATCATATAGAACATCACATACCATCATAAAATAGAAATCAAATGCATCCATCATATCATCATGATAATCTTCATATAAACATCATAAGAACATAGATCAATCATCATCATTGCCAGATATCATATAACCTCAAAATCAGAATTGCAAGTGTACAAGGATATCCAAGGGTATAAAGAGATACATCAATATCAAAAATGGTAGTGTATCATAAAGTCTAAAATCAAGAGATACATTATCAATGTCTCAAATACATCAGTGTATACATATCCAAAGTACATTAGAGAATCACATTGGAGCTATGTAGTACTCCCCCCAAATGGTGCCAACAACACTGAATGAGTATCTCCCCCACCCGATGGACCAGCACCAAGATCTCTCTGATCTCTAGGAAGTGGCTTTGTGACACCTCTACTCATGGTTCAAGACTTGGACCTACTTGATTGCGACTACACAAAACTCTCTCACGTCACTTGGGGGGAATTGCATCATGGTATCTCCCTCTATAAAACTTAGCCTCCTAGGCAGTACGACATACCTCTCTAAAATAGTTTGTTGCGCTAGCAACCTATGCATCCTATTGTAGTCTCTTAGCGATGCTCTTGGCCTAATCCATATGTTGTCTTAGAGAGTCCCTCTCGGCAGTCAATGTAGCAATCTACCCCTACATCCATCCCTATGCTTGACCCTAGGCCTAGATTTGTGAAAATTGGGCCTGTGCCTGCTATCTAGTAGTAGCTCTCTCTTTCGTCAATGTAATAATATGACTATGTGCCTATGCTAATAAAGCCTACACCTGTGCAAGCTGACCCTGCAACATTTGAACTTGTACCTATAAGTTAGCTATCTGAGTCTACTACTATGAGGGTAGCTTGATCTCCACATGCTGCTAAGAATGTTGCAACCAAAGGTCACCTTTTGTGAGGCACTCTGACATCTCAAACATCAAAAGTTGGGCCACCACCACCCTCATCTCCTCCACCTCCATCATTATCATCTCCATCACCATCCTTGTCATCACTTCTATCCTCCTAATCACCTCCATCTCTTTGTTGCCTCTGCCCATGGCCTAATACTCCCCCCTCCTCCCCCTCTAACAGTGGTGCTAGCTCATCCAGGATAGTGATCCAAGGGAAAGGATACAAGAACATTTATTGTGCATAATCATCTGATACCAACACATCGGTGATCTCTAGATGCACATCCCAAATGATGCCTGTAACCCCTGAAAATGTTGCACTACTGCATCATAAGACAAAATAGGTCTCCACTATGTAGCATCCATCTGTCACCAATGCATAATGTGCCACGCCTTGGGGCATACCTTGAACCCTACCATACTATCTCAGTACTCTCAGAAGCAAGAATCTCTCAATAATGAATCAAGTACGGCTAATCAAATATATGGGTTGACACAAAAATGACATCTTTGTGTGGTCCTCTAGCCACTGCTCACAATCCACATACGGTTGCCACACCACTGACTCAAGATCATCAAGTGTCCTCCTCCAATACTCTAGTTTTCCTAGCCTAGGCTGAGTAAGTGGACCACCATAAATATGTACATATGGTCTCATGGAAGGTCGCTATCTATCTGCAATAGGCCATGTGACCACTATATGCTGCCAGGCCCAAACCTAAAGCAATATGACCCTGACTGACAAACTGCACCCTCTGAGGTTAACTACCTGGTGTAAGTCATGGTACAAATGTGCAAGCATACAACATCCCCGTGCATATCTAGTGCCCTGAGCAATCGTGCTCTCAAGAATCCTACACCATCGAACTAAAAGTCCCTTTGAACTATGATTAGGACAAAGGAAATCTCTAATGAAACCAGCTAACATAGATGACAATGTGGCATAGGCATCAACCATATGGAATCTCATAGCCGCATATTTGATCATCCTGGAATACTCTTTGTAGCGCATCAGTCTTTCCTTGCTCCCGAGCATCATATAAGACCAACTCCCCCACAATAGGTATCTGTAGGATCTGATAGACATCCTATGGGGTCACTGTGATCTCACCAGTGGGAAAATAAAAGGTGTTATGATCACTGTGCCATCTCTCAGCTAAAGCTGTCAGTAAACCCTTGTTAATCCTAATCTGGGGCATATTTATCAAAGATGATAATCCGCATCATGCAATCACAGCTACCTCAGCTGATGTTAATTGAGGAATCAACTCCCAAGACCTATAGAAGTGCTCTCTAATCTATAGACTTGTCAATGACTCCTATGATCACAAAAATCACAAATTAGTCAATCAATCAAATGACATCAATCAACCGATCAACCTCTCAAAATCAATCAGCCTATCACCAATCAATTCAATCCAACATCGCCTATCATGAGGTTCATCAATCAATTCAACCTCGCGTATCATTAGGTCAAATCAATCAATCAAACTATAATTGATCCTCGCCTATCATGAGGTCAATTATCATCATCCTATCATTGCATCTCACCTATCATGAGATTAATGGACATCTAACCTATCAACATCATCAATCATCATCAAATCAAAGGATGATGCGATAAAACATCATCAAAATCAAGGGGTATAATCAATAAAATCATCAATCTGGTCTAAAAATCATCAATGCACTAGAACAGTGTTCCAATGCGTTGAAAAACCCTATGCACTAGAAAAATTCATCAATGTGCTAGAATAGGGTCCTGATGCACCGAAGTATCCAATGTGCCATTTCATTTGATCTATGCGCTAGAACAGGGCTTGATGTGCCGAAACATCCTATGCGCTACAATAGACAATCAATGTGCTAACTAACTTCACCTAAGCGCTAAAGGATCTTATGGGCCACAACAGTTATCAGATGTGCTACTTCGGCAAACCTACATGCTAAATCACCTATGCACTAAAGTTGTTGATATGCTAGAACTGTCATTCTATGCACTATTGCGATCTTTCAATGTGCTAAACTAATAAATTTGAATTCAAAAACATGAAAAACAAGTGGGAAATTACTTGCACAAATTACGAGGGAAGTTTTTGGGGTACATACTAGAGGATTGTACGCTGTCGGGCGGTTGTGATGCCTGACCCACTCGAAAAAATGTGTCTCAGTAGGGGATCACCATTTTACTCCAAGTTGCTAGATTGCTCACTCACTCTCAAGTTTTCAAAATGACCAATGCACAAATGAACTTCTAATCCAACTTTTTAACCTTTTAAGGTTAATTAAGTGGCATTTTTATGGGTTTGTTTTATTTTATTTTCAAGAGGGGCTTTAATTCATCAAATCATTACCAAGTGGCTTATACGTCATTTTTCGAGAGATAAATCATTTCTAAATCACAAAATTTTGAGATCATTATCAAATCATCAAAAATTTCAAAAAATCCAAAAAATTCAAATATTCACTGATTTATCTCCCGAGGGGGCATATATTTGTCATCACTTGAAAATCAATGTCTAGGGCATCAAATTTTTTTTCTTGGCATTAGTATAAAAATTTTCTTTGAAGCAATGTGTAAACACATTACTTCAAATAGGGGAAAAATGTATACACCTAAAATTGACAAGACATTTAATTAATTAAATACTAGTTATTTAATTAATATTTCATCTACTTATAAATAAATTCTCAATTTATTTATATAGTCCATATCTTCTAATTCTCCAAATCTAAAATCACATTCATCTAATTTAATTAAATAAAAAAAATTCTATAGTTTGTTTTATTTAATTTATTTAATTAATTTTCACTAATCCCAAATTTGGAATTCAAGCACATGTCTACAAATTTTCATGCCACCTCACCAAGGTCACATGAAATTAAATAATTCTAATTTTTAAATTAGAATTATCTTCAACAAAATTTTAAACACATGGCTTATTCCTCACACTTCTTCAACAAACTTTAAACACATGGCTTATTTCTCACACACTTCTTCAACAAACTTTGAACACGTGGCTTATTTCTCACACACATGATTCCTTCATCCATTTGACATGTTGTCTTTGGTCAAGGGAATATCCTTCTTGATTCTCTCCATCTCCACCATTCATCCCTCATGTTCAAATTTGGACTGTCGATCCCTACCACATCACAAGATGCTTGGAAAATCCTATAAATACAACCATTTGCTATTGTATTTGATCATCCACATTTGAGTAGAGTTATTATGCAGGAATAGCTTTTAGAGCATTGGAGTATTTGGAGTTTATAGTTAGCATTGTTTAGTATTTTAACAAGTTTTCATTGTAGCATCATGTTAATTTAGAATCATGTTTTGCTTTATAGTTGCATTTTATTACATGTCTTGCTTTATAGTTGCATTTTAGTTCATCTTATCAATGGTTATTTGAGCATATACAAAATCATTTTAGCTTCCTATCATAGCATTTGGATCACATAGTTTAGCAACATTATCCATTTGTCAATATCTCCATAATTATCACAATATCATGACTTTAATCACATGGTTTTCATGTAGGAACTTAGATTTCTTGCATTTTGAATAGCATCTTGTTTCTCAAGTTTTCATTTTAACAACCATAGTACACATACAAAATCTGAGAGACAATATGGTTTAATAAATCCTCAAGAATAGAGAACAATAGAACATTTTTAGGAATTTAATCTTGTTTCAATTTGATTCAATTTTATTGATTAAATCTCTAATATAATACATCTCATTGGTGTTTGTGTTGATTTACTAATTCTCCCAAATTTTACACATACAAGATCAATAGGATATGGTCTACAGATTGAAGAAAGCTTTATATGGATTGAAACAAGCTCCTAGATCTTGGTATGCAAGGTTAGATAGGTATTTGATTCAACAAGGTTTCAACAAAGGTACAACAGATAGTCATATGTATTTTAAAATTGAAAATGACAAAATCTTGATTGTGGTTGTATATGTTGAAGACATTATCTTTGGAGGAAATGAAACTATGTGTAAAATGTTTGTGGAAGAAATGCAAAAAGAATTTGATATGTCCATGTTTGGTGAGATTAATTTCTTTCTTGGGCTACAAATTAATCAAATAGAGAAAGGGATTTTTATTTCACAGTCAAAGTATGTAAGAGAGATGTTGAAGAAGTTTGGGATGGATGGTTCAAAGTCGGTATGCAATCCTATGGTGACTGGTTCCAAATTAAGTAAAGATTCAATGATTCACCTAAGTCTAATCAGAGAAAATATAGATCTATGATTGGTGGACTATTGTATTTGATTGCTACTAGATTGGATATTATGCATGTGGTCTATTTTATGGCTAGATTTCATGAAGATCCTAAAAAAACACATGTTGTTGTTAAGAGAATATTCAAATATTTGAATGACACTTTAGATTATGGCTTATGGTATCCTAGGGATACTGACTTTACCCTAAGTGCTTATTGGGCTGGTTGTGTAGATAATAGAAAAAGTACAAGTGATGGTGCATTCTTTCTTGGTTGCAAATTGGTGGCTTGGTTGAGTAAAAAACAAGATTCAATCTCTTTATCTATTGTTGAAGTTGAGTATATTGTTGTTGCATCTTACTATACACAAGTTTTATGGATGAAACAGACATTGAAAGATATCAGAATAATGTATGATGATCCTATTTCTATCTTCTATGATAATACAAGTGCAATTAACATTTCAAAGAATCTAGTGATGCACTTGAGGACAGAGCATATATCTATTAGGTATAACTTTTTGAGAGAGAAGGTTGTGGAGAATGAAGTAAAATTTGAGTATGTACCTATGAAGGATCAAATTGTTGATATATTTATGAAGGCTCTTCCTAAAGATACTTTTGAGTATCTTCAGGAGATGTTAGGGATTATTTCCCCTCCTTTCTTGAACTAGATGCATATGGAGATGCATTAGTCTGGTGGATCTATGGATCTATCTTTCTTCTAAACTGATGTTTTGGTGGCTACCTCTCTGGAGGAGTAGGTAGTGTCATGTGTTGTCATTGAAAAAATATTTTGTTCTTAATGTCAAAGGGGAAATCAATGTAAAATATCTTTTCCTTTTCCATTTATGTCAAAGGGGGAGATGAGGAAGATGTGAAAATGATTATCTTCTAAGGGGGAGAAACAAAAAGTAAAATCATGAAAAGTGTGTTCAAAGCTATTGTGTTGTCTTTGATGATTTTTCACATCATCTATTGCCATCAATGACAAAGGGGGATATTTTTGCAAAAATGAAGGTGTTTTCATTGATGTCAACTGGTTAACTAGTTATCAACTGATTGATGTTTTCATTGATATCATGGATGCAAGTTATTGCCTACATATGCCAAGGATATTGAGAAAATTATAATGAAGATAGGTTGTAGGTGTTCAGTGTTTGCTCTGGGTTTTTCTCTAGGATTTTCTCCTATGTTCGTTGGTTCATATATGTTGATCATGGTTATTGGAAGCTATTATATCTAGATTTTGGGTTTCTAGATCATTGTACAGTGTGAGTTATGTTCACCAGTTATGAACTATGTT
>VDFB02087012.1:0-22754 GCA_007258455.2 Sequoia sempervirens | reverse complement strand
GATAGATTTTTGGTGTCCAGTTTTTGGATGGGGGACAGGTGGATGATTGGCTCAGAAATATTGGATGGAAAAGGTTCTGACCATTGGCCAATTAAGCTTGCAGTTGAAATTCCTCAATGATGTGCCAGACAGACTTTCAAGTTCCAACTCATTTGGCTCCTCGATGAATCTCTTCATGATTTGATTTCTAGCTGGTGGGATCTTGGGAAGCCACCTTATGGCACTGCTATGTACTTATTTTCTAAGAGGTTATAGTATGTCAAATACAAGTTGAAAAGATGGAATAGGCAACATTTTGGTAACTTGTTTCATGAAAAAAAAGAAGGCTCAGGATAAATTGGACTTAATCACTAGGCAGATTCGGGATCAAGGCCTAACAGAAGAGTTGAGGTTGTCAGAGATTGCTACAACAAAAGAGGTAGAGGAATGGGAGTTACGTGAAGAAACGTTTTGGAAACAGAAGTCCCGTAATGAATGGCTTCAGGCTAGTGATAGAAATACTTCTTTTTTTCACAACTCTGTTAAAGATCGAAGGCAAGGTAATGTTATTTCTTCTCTCTTGTTGTCAGATGGGGAAATTTTGTCCTCTTCCGCTTCTATTTCTGCAAAATGCATTTGGTTTTTCTCTTCATTATTCTTTGAAGATTCCCCTCCTGCGGAGGAGGATGAAGCTAGGATTCTGAATTGTATCCCACAGCTTGTGTCTAATGAAATGAATGAATCGCTGCTCTCTCTGATTACCTTGTCGGAGCTTGAGAAGGTTGTGTTCCAAATGAAGAAAGGTAAAGCACCGAGGCCTGATGGATTCCCAGTTGAATTCTTTCAAGAGTTATGGGAGGTGGTTAAGTTGGACCTTTTTAGAGGTTGTTAAGGAATCTCTTATGAATAAACAAATGTTGAAGTCTCTGAATGCAAATTTTTTAGCTCTCATTTCAAAGAAGGTGGGGGCTCATTCTTTGGATCTTTTTCAACCTATTGCGTTATGCAATGTTGTTTATAAGATTATTACTAAGTTGATTGCTGAAAGGCTGAAACCTTGGCTTTGTGGGTTAATCTCTGAGGAGCAGGGGGGTTTTGTTGTTGGAAAACAGATCATGGATGGTGTTGTGATTGCTGCTGAGACCATCCATTCTATGGAATCATCAAAAGAAAAATCTATGTTTATCAAGCTGGACATGGCTAAAGCATATGATTGTGTCAAATGGAACTTTTTGTTTAAGATTCTTGGAGCTTTTGGCTTTGCTAGTGGTTGGATTGAATGGGTCAGGAGTTGTGTTACTTCCTCCTCCTTCTCGGTGCTTATCAATGGTGAGCCCATTGAGTTGTCTGGTGCTTCCAGAGGCCTCAGACAAGGAGATCCTTTGTCCCCCTACTTATTCATCCTACTTGCGGAAGGATTGGGAAGGCTTATTCATGCTCAGGTTGCTGGCAGCTTGATTCAAGGTTGGAAATGGGGAAATGATATTTCTCCTCAGTCCCATCTTCAGTTTGTAGATGATATTGCCTTGATGGGTAGGGCAAAGGTGGAGGAGGCTCTCAACTGGCGCAAAGTTTTGGACAACTACTTGGCAGCCTCTGGGCAACGCATTAATGAGGGGAAGTCTTGCATCTACTTCTTCCATACTCTTAAGGTTATCCAAAGGAGAATAACAGGTATTCTTCATTTCCAGATTGGTTCGCTTCCTTTTCTCTATCTTGGAATCTCTCTTTCCATTCGTTCTATCCCTAAAAGGTTCTGGCAAGAGACTCTGGACAAGTTTCAAAGATTGGTTAGTCATTGGACTTGCAGGTGGCTTTCTTTAGCTAGAAGAGTGACTCTTCTAAAGTCGGTGGTCTAGGCTCTCCCTCTTTATAGGTGCTTTGTTCTTTCTGCTCCTTCAAGTTTTGTTAAAGATTTTGAGAGATCATCTCGCCAGTTTTTGTGGTCTGGCAACCTTCTTCATAGAAAGTGGAGCTTGGTGAAATGGGATGTTGTTTGTAAGCCGAAGCAGGAAGGGGGTCTTGGTCTTCGACGAACTGATTGGAATGGGCAGGCCTTGGCTGCCAAGCTATATTGGCGTTGGTGTTCACAACAACATATGTTGTGGGCTAAAATTCTTACCCTCAAATACTTGGGTACGGTGGAAAGCATGGAGGTGGCTAGATTTAGTATGGAAGGGAAAGGTTCTATGATTTGGAGTACTCTCAAACGGGGTGCTCAGCTTGTTAAACAGGGAATTTTTTGGATTTGTAATGGGGGCTGGGAAGCCCTCTTTTGGCATGACTCCTAGGATGGTCACCCCCCTATTTTGTCTTCTCATCCCCACCTTGAAGACTTGTGTCAGATTTTTGAAGAGGCGGGTTGGTGTCATGTGGTTGACTTCAAATCTCAACAATCTTTGAGTCAGATTACTGTGTCTAGGTGGAAGGACCCTTTGGTTTGGCCTCCTGCGGGTGTGATGGAGGATCGCCAAGAGCTTGCTAAGATTCTATTGGATCGTGCTTGCAATTATCTTCATGGTAGCAATATGCTTGCTTGGGGTCCTGATTTGAGAGGCAAATTTTCGGTTGCCTCTAGTTATCAGGCTTTGGATAAACAGGTCTTTGGGAGCTCTGAAGTTTCTTGGTGGAAGCATGTCTGGAATAAATTTGCTTGGCCCAAGTGTAATTTTTTCTCTTGGCTCGTTGTCCAAGGTAAGTGTCTTACTTGGGACAACCTTTGGAAGCGGGGGTTCCAGGGCCCCTCCATGTGTGTTATGTGCGGTCAACATGAAGAATGCTTCTCGCACCTCTTTTTTCAGTGTTCCTTTGTCAAGGCTATTTGACATCACTGGTGGAATCTCTGGAGCTTACTGTGTTGCCATGTCTCTGCTTTGGATGATTTTTGGAGGAGACATGGATCATCTCCTGCCAAAATCTCTTTTCTTAAAATTGCTTGGAGCATTGGCCCTAGTTTGATTGTTTGGAAAGTTTGGTTGGAGTGTAATAGACGGATTTTCTTAGACAAAAAATTGATCTTGGAGCAAGTTTGGAGGCGTATTCTTGGGGCTCTATAGCAAACTTTGTCTGCTAAGTGTGATTTGTCTATGCCAATTGATCCTGGGGACTTGGGTGTTGTTAATGCCCTGGGTCTTGTTGCAGGGGATAGGAGTAATTTGAGCAGTGTGCATCGTAGGCGTGGGTGTGAGAGGGTGGCTCGTGATGGCTTTTGGTGTCCGCCTGCTCTAGGGGAGCTAAAAATCAATACAGATGGGTCATCTAGGGGTAATCCTGGACATGCTGGAGTTGGTGGTGTTGGTAGAGATAGCCTTGGAGTGGTGGTGTTTTTCTTTTCTATGTATCGTGGTCTGCAAACTAATAATCTCATGGAGGCTAGTGCTATTCTTATGGCGATTGAGCGTGCGGTTGGCCTTGGGTGGTGGCGAATTGTTTGTGAATCTGATTCTCAGGTGGTTATTGATATGTTGCATAAGCGACAGTTGGAGGATGTGAATTGGCAGTTAGTTGTGGTCGTCAAGCAGATTATTTCTGTGTGCTTCTCTGGAGTCCATTGTCTTCCGCCATATTCCGCGGGAGTGGAATAGGGTGGCTGATGGGCTGGCTAGATGGGTGACAAAGAAGACTGATTCTTGGTTTTTGGATGGTTGGGGCAATCTTCCTAATGACATGGCCCCTGTTCTTGAGGAGTGGGTTGCTGAGGATATGAGGTGCTTCTTGGGTGTGAATTGATTTCTGTTATGTTGGCCCCTTGTGGGTTTGTTTCTTTGATCCTTGTGTTGTAACTCTGATTATGATTCAATAAAGTTTTTACCCTCTTTTTATTATTATTAAAAATATAAAAAATCATATATATAAATATATATACATACATATATTTATATAATATATATATATATATATATATATATTTAAAATTTATATTAAATAAAAATAAAAAATAAAAAATAAAAAACTTTTAATAAAAAAAATAAACCCCACAAAGGGGGACACAGGGTTCCTTTGTTGGGGCGGCTTGGCAGCGCTGCTGCCTCCACAGCAGCCTCCCATGGGGGCGGCTGTGGGGGTAGCTCCCCCTGCCTCCCCAAAATTTTTAAATAATTTTTTTTCCAAAACCTCAAACTTTGACATAAATTTTTAACAGGAATAAAAAAAACTTCCCAATTAAAACATATAAAATTGTATGAATAAAATATAAGTATATATATATATATACACAAAATTTCTATTTAACAGTCAAATTAGACAAATTTTCTACAAAAATAACTACACAGCAAAACCATTTCAATTTCAATTTCTAAATTATATTGGAAAAATAAACTTAAATCCAAACACATAAATTTATATGTTTTCCTTTTGTTTCCTCTACATAAAATCTGAGAATTTCTCCATTTTTCTACAGAGGTTTTCTAAGAATTCAAAGCAAGTTTTACAACCTCTTAAAAATTAAAATCAAAGCATCTAAACAAAACAAAACCATTAAAGGAACCTGTTTTGAAGCTTGAAGAAGAAGAGGACTGAAGTTGAGCTTCCCTACAAAATTCCAATTTGCCAGAAATTATTCCAAAATCTTCACTCCAAATCCAAAAATGTATGAAAATAAGAAAAACTTTCTTCCAAATCTTCACTCCAAATCCAAAAATGTATGAAAATAAGAAAAACCTTCTTTCTTTTCACAACAAATTTTCTCCAAGAAAAAAAATATCTCTCCTAGCTTTTCCCCCAATTTTAGTCAATCAAAAATCCTCATATATATATATATATATTTTCTCAAAAAATAAATATCTCCCCTTTTTAACAACAAGATTTAAAAAAAAAAAAAAATCTATCTCCTCTCATAATTTTTTTTCAACACTTAGTCCAAATTAAAAATATCTTCTTTTCAACCATTATAGATATTTCCTTATGCATTTTTAAGATATTTTTCCTTTTAAATTATTTAAGACAAAATTCCATTTCAAATAAATTTAATCTTTTAATTTATGCATTTTTCAAAACAACTTCAACTATTTAAATTTATTTAATCAACAACATAAGTTTAATTAATTAATTAATTTACTCAACAAGTAAATTTAATTAATTAATTAGTTTAATTACTTAATAACATAAATTTAACCACTAGAATTAAATTACTTTACTAAATGAATAAAATAAAATTAACTAAATTAAATAACATTTTTAATCTAAATACATAAATTAACATTACCACCGCTTAAATATTAATTCCCACATGCAATTTCCACTGATAATAACTTATCAAAACATCAAGAACGACATGACTTAGCAACCAACAAGACACAAACTGACGACACACTATGACAGGGTTGTGGTTTGACAAGGGAACCCTGTTACTATCTCCCAATCAACAAAACCGTTGGGATATGAACGCGCTCAAACCTATGAAACCAAGTGGAGACAATGTCATGTACCTGTGATCCTTTAATCAAAATGAATGTCGTACATGGATAAAACTTAGCAGACACATCGTGAAGAGAAATTGCGGAATCACGGAGCGCTTGCATGCGAGTGATGTAATCCTGTCCCCTTCACCAATACAGTCACATCAAGACTGACGAAAGTAAAACATCATTAATCAACAGATAAACATATATCAATATTAACAACTAGGCTAATCAAAAGCATAACATAAAACATAACATCCATATAGTGCATCGTCTCATCACAGAATAACATCCACATCGCTCTAAAGCCAGTGATCATAAGACAATAACAAATATCAAGGTCTATCATTGTAATGCCCGCGTGTGAACCCCAAAGGAACAACAAACACTGTACAATTTTTTTTTTGAAAGTGAAACATTGCGGAACATTGCATATGATGAATGTGTGCACACATTATACAAAAAGCAATTATGCATTTACTAAATCTTTCACGTCCTCTGGGGTACACGAAACGGTCATTACGAATCATAAACTTTTATCAAATGGAAGAGAATAAACAACCAAGAACACATAGTGATGACACACTACTATTAATGATCACAAGCATGGAAAACAATACATCATTTCATTGCAATTCTAATCACAGTTCCATAATACAACTGCAAAGCATATTCCCACAGACACAACATATCAAAGGTACAATAGTTCATCACATAATTTTTCCCTAATATCAATGGGAAAAGTACATTGAGTACAAGAATGAGAAATTAATGAAAAATAAGGTTCAAAGTGACTGATCTCATGCCCACATTTTACACACTAAACAACTAGGCAAAATTGTAACATCTTTCCTAATTTTGCAATAATTTTTATTATATTTTATTCTATTTTTGTTTACTTATAAGACAACAACAACACAATTCACTACTTATAGCTATATTCAATGATCACACAAGTTACAAGAAAAGATAGAAGTGTTTTACTAACTTTGGCAATAGAGTCTACTTACTTAGGTCAGCTTAACATACCTCTTACACTCTATTTTATTGACAATTCCTTGCTCCCAATGCCTATACCTGCAAGGTCTACATGACTTGGCACACACATAAGATCAAAGATAGTTAGCACATGATTACTAAGACAAGCTATATAAATCAATGGTAGTTTTTACGTTATCGGGAATAAACGACAAGTCTCCAACAAGACTCAGAAGAACAGTCCTAGGGGCCCGACCTAATGCCTCGGGGGCTCATCACTTGATGGCCTTGCCTACGTATATAATTCGCAGAGGCACCGTAGTTCGACAACTTGAGTTGCTCCAACTCACCCACATGGGATATAACCATTAGTTTCCAATGAACGACTCAACTTTCTTCATATGCATAACACTATAACACTAACATAAAACAACAAGCAACGAGTACAACATTGCTTGATTAGGAGACTCTTTCGAACAGATTCAAAAACAAGAATCACAACAACAAGGGTGTACCAATGCATAAAAGCCACCAAACAAATACACGTGCGAGGCATGAACCATCTCGCTCATAGGCATATCTAGGGAAAAACAAATCATGGAATAGAATACACCCATGAGAACTTAAAATATGAATACGATCAAGGGAAACACAAAAGGTTTAAACATGGGAAAACTCAACACCAAAACGGATTTCCCATCACATAGGCTACAATCCCCATGATCTAGACTACAATTCATACTTTACCAATGAACAATGAGGCAGAACGAGGGTTAGTCATCAAAGCAAAACCTTCAAACTCAACAAAATTGACATAGTCCCCTCAATGCAAAACAAAACTCAAGATCAAATCCCCTTAATGACCTTTAGTCACAAATGAGCTCCCTCTTACAAGCACACCCAACAATCAGTCATATTTCCAAAATTTATACCATTCCCTTGTTCTTTCCCAATTACTCACATGAATAAAAGAGTTATTTTAATAAGTAACCTCCTAGTCTTTTTTAAAAGCATTATCGCTTAAAACTTTAACCCTAAAACTACTTTCTAATAAATAATAATTCCACTAAATGAATATCTTTATCTCGAATCAGATTATTTGAAGAATACTAATCTTCATGATACAATACTATATTTACAAAATACCACACATCATAATTAAAATACTCTGTAGAAAGGACAGAACACTATTAGCTGTACAAAATTCAGTAAATAATGAGATTTCCAAAATTCCCATTAACATCATATAAACATAAAATTCTATATCTTCTTTTAAACTTAACTTAATTAACTAATACCCATAAAGGATAATTACTTAAATGTTTAATGTTATATAAAGGACTAAATTTACTTATATTTTCTAAAAAATAAAAAATAACTCTTTAATTTAATCTACGAAATTCCTTTCTTTCATAATAATATAATTCAGGACCACTTATAAATTTTAAAATTATATTCTATAACAATTGATTCACTCAACTTAATTAAATCTTTTATTCATCAATATTTACTCATTCGATTCCTTAATTCACTAACAGGGTAAAATGAAACCCTATTAAAATTATAATATTCTATTCTATAACATTTGATTCACTCAACTTAATTAAATCTTTTATTCATCAATATTTACTCATTCGATTCCTTAATTCACTAACAGGGTAAAATGAAACCCTATTAAAATTATAATATTCAATTCTATAACATTTGATTCACTCAACTTAATTAAATCTTTTATTCATCAATATTTACTCATTCGATTCCTTAATTCACTAACAGGGTAAAATGAAACCCTATTAAAATTATAATATTCTATTCTATAACATTTGATTCACTCAACTTAATTAAATCTTTTATTCATCAATATTTACTCATTCAATTCCTTAATTCACTAATAGGGTAAAATGAAACCCTATTAAAATTATAATATTCAATTCTATAACATCTGATTCACTCAACTTAATTAAATCTTTTATTCATCAATATTTACTCATTCGATTCCTTAATTCACTAACAGGGTAAAATGAAACCCTATTAAAATTATAATATTCTATTCTATAACATTTGATTCACTCAACTTAATTAAATCTTTTATTCATCAATATTTACTCATTCGATTCCTTAATTCACTAACAGGGTAAAATGAAACCCTATTAAAATTATAATATTCAATTCTATAACATTTGATTCACTCAACTTAATTAAATCTTTTATTCATCAATATTTACTCATTCGATTCCTTAATTCACTAACAGGGTAAAATGAAACCCTATTAAAATTATAATATTCAATTCCTTAACTTATACCTTTATTTACTTCAAAATAAATTAAAGTGAATCATTTGGTGACCAATCAATAATCTTTATTTTAATTTCCTTTAAGACATTATTTACTAAAACTTGTTTCAAATGCAATCGTAATAATAAATAATTATCTAATCTAAGACATAAACAATAATATGTTAAAGTATTCCTATTTTCTATATTTATACCTCTTTATGAACTTTCTAAAACTATAACAAACTAAGCTTTCAAGAGATGAATCTTTTAAGTTAACTCTAGTAATGAGAAGAGACTCAACACATGATCCATGGTAACCATCTTTCTTATTTACATTACCAATGACAGCAAAATACTTTCCTTTATTTAACTAAACTTTCCTATAGTTATCTAAATGTTTCACTTATTTACAAGATTTATCCCTAGAATAATTATCATATTTAAAGAAATTCATAATCTATATGTTCTTGACAACATTCTTAGTAATAGGATGGAAAATCATTACATTTAAATGTGTATATTCTCCCAAGAAAACCCAGCTACACATAAGTAGATAAATTGTTGTATCAACATTCCACTAAAATAGTTAAATGACTTATTTGAGATGAACATTATTAAACATATGAAAATATTAAATAATTAATACATAAATTCACCGTGGTAAAAAGTAAAATAAATGCATTTCTATGTTGTCTTTTCTGGGTTTGCCTCCATAGAAAAGGCTTTAGAAACTTTCAAGACAATGCAATTGGCAGACGATGCCAATGAAACCAGGGAGATTATTTTATTATATTTTATTTTATTTCTTTTAAATCTATGCACCCTATCCTGTTCAAGCGCTGCCGCTGCAACAGGTTGACAATGAAATCTGGGAGATTATTTATTATATTTTATTTTATTTCTTTTAAATCTATGCACCCTATCCTGTTCAAGCGCTGCCGCTGCAACAGGTTGACAATGAAATCTGGGAGATTATTTAAACCTCTCCAACATTCTATTTTCAGTACTACAGACGTGACAGGTTGCCAACAGAATCAGGAAGGCTATTTACACCGCTACAGTCTTCTATGTTCGAGTGTTGTTGTTGAGACAGGTTGCAATGGTATCAGGGACATTATATAAAATTTAAACACCCCCGCCAAGGTCAAAACACTGCAACTATGATAGGTTGTCGATGGTTTCAGGGAGATTAATTAAATTTATACACCCTCCAATCATCTAAACACTGCAGCAGTGTAGGTTGCCAAGGGATGGATAGCGACGATTGCAGAATGTGCACAAAATGGATTTTGCAAGGAAGCTCTCAAAATCTTTAAATTAATGAAGCACTCAAGAACCAGTCCTAAAATTGCAAGCTTTGCTTGTGTTCTAGGCGCACATAGTCATGCAGGTTTAGCGAATGAAGGTTGTGCACACTTCTCACATCAGTAATCCTTATTATGTTACATACGAAGTTGATTATTAGGTGCGCATGGCTAACCTTCATACCCGCGCTAGTTACCATGGGGTCACCCTAAAACTTAATGCTAAGGTGCCAAATAAAACAGCGGTGTCAATGCATCATATATGAATATCAGCCTTAAGTTCTACACATCAATGCAAAAGTCACCAGGTACAAGGGGTGTCAAGGAATGAAATGATTACAGGATATGCACAACAAGTTTAATGGAACCGATTTTGAAATCACGTAAATGAATTTGGTAAGCCTAAGGGACGAACCAATGAAAATGCCAATACAAATTTGATACAAAATTATAAATGTTAGATAGCTGACTTCAGAAAGGAGTGTGATAAGACAGGAAGTTGGTAAAGGCTGCATGGCCAGAGAGAAGGTAGAGACATAGCTGAAGAGGGAATACAAAGAACACAGAAGAATTAGGAGAACTGATGCCTCCTCAACCATTAACAAAAGCATTGAATAAGCAAACACAAAGATCAATCAAGCATATTCTAATAACAGAGCAAGAAGCACGATGTTCAGGACATCATCAAAACCAAAACATTCGGTTGAAACATGCCAAAGAAAGGTAAGATGAAACCTTATTTTCATATTGTAGTTCGCCAAATTGGAGAAGTGAAAGATTAATACCAGAGAGGAAGAGTTTGGAGGAGCAAATACTGCAGCAAATGTTTCCCCGCATCCCCTCTGCCTTTGCCCAAACTAGGAACTGCACTCTCAGATGTTGAAGATGTAGCTACATTAGAAGATAATGTGGATGCCTAGACCAGGCATACGAATTGTTGCACATATTTCCTTCAAGAAAAACATCATCTCCAGGAATGCACCCCTTGAATCGATTTCCTCCGAGGCATCAAAAACTTTCAAGTCAGAAAATCCCCCCCGCATTCTAGGCACGTGAATTCTTTTTACAGCATATCTTTGCCAGAGAATGTCGTCTCCCCAAGGCGCATTACTCTCCTTCCACGTTAGGCGTAGCTGCCCTCCCAAGGACATGCATGCAGAATGTGGTTGAAGGACAAGGCACGTGGAAGGGTTAGTCATAAAGCTTCAAAGAAATGTGGCCCCCGTTCCCAATAATTCCCAGTTAATCAATTAAAAGACCATTTGAATAATCCTTAGGAAATATCTAATCATTTATAATTCCAATTAAATTTCTTAAAAGTATTTTAATATTCCCTAATAGTCACTTTCCAGTTTATTTATCTTCCTAATTTAAATGCACGAAAACAATGTATTAATATATCTATATACATACACCATTTAATGTTCAATTATTATATGCTATAAACAACCTAACCCTTTTAATTAAATTTGATTTTCTAAACGATACATATTTAAATAGTATAAATTTTGTCTTATTTTATTTTTATTTATTTTTCCAAATTATTTATCTTCATATTCAACTAACCATAAGCTAAATTACTTCCTCTCACAATCCAATGTTTCCAATTCATTATTAGATATAATCATTTATTTATTTATTTATTTTGAATATTCACATAAATTCATCAATATCATTCCCTTTTCTTGTATTTGAATAAATCAATGCACTTGATTTTATGCCCGATTTAAATAATATTTTCCAAAACATTTATGCTCTAAACTTTAATCCTAATTTTATATATATATAAAAGTAAACTATATCATCAAATAAAGGATAACATATCCTTTCTGTCATTCAATTCAAAACCCATACTGCAATGAAAATTGAATGCAACCACAACCAAACCTCAAATTGCGAGCACAGAACAATGGAGGGAAACAATCAAATACCAGACATAAATAAGCCACTTACTCACATGACGCAAAGGACCAAAAGCAGAGGGGTGCTACAATCATAGTAAAGATACTGTCTAACAACATATACAAATCTAACCACATAATAGCACGACTGGAGGGGCACTACATGAACCAACATATAATATATATAATATATGTGAACCTATAGTTTCTTACTATTGGCTTTTATATGATATTTGTAGATACTTATTTATCTATAAGTACAGGTAATGTTATTTTTATGTATCTACACATAAAGTCTAGTAATAGGTGTTTTAGATATTTACAAAATATTTATAGATGCTTATTTATTTGTTCACGTGTTTTAAATAGTCTTAAATTTTAGGTTGAAGTTTATATAAATATATTTATGCACATCCTTATCTATTTCATTGTCTTATATTTATAGATATTTATATCTTTATTTTCATTCTTCTTTATTGCTAAGTAATTTTTTAAGTATATAAATAAGCAGTTATGTTTAGGTTATTCATTATATGGTTTATTATCTTATGATTTTTCTTTTATAAATATTGTGTTCCTTTATAAATGGAACTTGTTTTTCATACTAATAGATATATAATTCGTAAGTTTATAGTTGTAAATATTGATCATAAACTTAATTTTATGATATAATTTAAATATGTTGTATCATAAAAAATTTCCACATAAATAACTCAAAATATAAGTATATTAACAAGTCTTTGATTCTTATTTTCCTTTACAGATTTTTTCTTTGTTTTCACATTACCGCACCTTGTGTCACGTGCGACCTTCTCCCCTTTCCCCTATATTTTTAGTTAGTCTCAGTTTGCACTAACTATTTTTACATCTCCTTTAAGATCTCTAACATCCTAATGATGGATCACAAAATGTGATTCAAAAAGTCGATGCTAAAAATTTTAACCACCTTTTGATTTGAATTTGAACCATGGATCCCGCCATCTTTTTAAAATAATGCTTTACAAAAATATATGTAAGAATGATAGGGATTCAAGGAAGTTTTTAGCTAATAAGATTTTTATATTTGTATTGAGGAAACTATTGATTCTTAAAGAATAGAGTCAAGCATTTCCTCATATTTTTCTCCAAATATAAGCCATTTCTTTTAGCTTTTATCTACCCGCTAAAGTATAGTCTCTTGAAGTTTGTTTCTTAGAAAATTGCCCAACTTTGCTTCTTATTCTACATCTTTTGTTCCATCATATAACACCTCTAAACCATATACAACATGAAACCATTTATTGATAAACACTCTTCCACCAACTTTTTAAAAACCTAGTTCTAACGACTCTCTTTCTCATCACTTTCAAGTCTACTTTGGTACCATCGACGATTGTTATGCAAATTCTCATGCCCATTTATGTGTTGATTCTTTCATAGGTATAATATAGTCTAGAGATACATACTCTTCCTCTCATCCTAATCTATTGATAACATTTTTAAATGGGGAAATCAAGGGCACATGACAACCATTATCATCCATTATATGTGGTAGGTGAAATACATGATAGGGTTATTGGTGATATTTCTCACAAATGCTAAAAATAATTAATATATATTTAATAATTATTATTTAATGATCACTTGAAGCCAAATCACATTCTCATTCAAGAGTATTGTCGAAGATGACTAATAGAATATTGATTTACATAATGGGCTCTATCATTCTACCTCTTAAGGTGGATTGCAAGGAATTAGAAGTATTATGTCATGTTATTCCTTCTTTAGAAATATTTTCCATTTTTCTTGGTATACCATAGCTCAAGAATTTGAGGGTTATCCATCACCTCATACATTAAATTGTTAAATGCATTCATGAGGGTATAATTATAAAGAGTAAAATATCACTATGAGCCTCTTATTAAGATGAGTCATTTCACCATGGATACTTACAAACACAGACTACTAATGAACCTCTTTATGAAAGTGAGAAAACTTTATAATGTGTATCAAAATATATTATAAGAGAAAATAATATAAAAACATAAAGCTAAGGTATCACATGAGTATATCAAGCATACTTATACCCTTTCCCCACCTAATAAGGATAAGGGTACTATTTGTAAAAGAACTAGTATTTTATGCTAAGGAACCACTTCATGGATTCCAAATTAGAATGTAGTGGTGGAAAAATTCAAAATAATTTTCACCAAAATACCTCCAAAGAAGCAAGAAAAATAGGCAAAGAAAGAGACATCTAAAATTTTACTTGGTGATAGGATGTTCACTAAAAGTACCAATTCATATCAAGAGCATGGAAACATATGTAATTGAAGAATAAATTCATGCAATTGAGGAATAAAAATATGATGCTTCATTTTGGGAAAATAATGACCTCTTAGAGTATAATCTCTCTATGTTCCATAAAATATTGATCATTTTCATGCTTTATTTATCTATATACTTATATTAGGTTTTACTTTATCTTTTATATGTGTTCTTACACTTTGTCTATTTCATTTATGCCATGATTCTTATGAATTTTATATTCCCATTACACCTTCTATATTGTTTATGCCATGATTGTTGTGTTTCTCCTATTCTCAATTCACCTTCTATATGGTCTATGCAATGTTTGTTGTGCATTTTCTATTCTCATTTCACCTTCTATATTGTGTTTTATTCTTTGTTTCTCCCCTTGGGGACATATCTCATATTTATTATTCTATATTTTCCCATGTTCAATGCATGGTTAATATGATTTATTTGATTCTTATGTCCTTGTATGCTTCATGCCCACCACGTATGTTTTCACATGTTTCCTTGGTAGTTTTTATGTTCCTAGGTTGCTATGCTTCTTATTTCCTACATTAATACCTCATTTATCATGTATCCCTTATTATATTGCTACGCTACATGATTTATATTGTTACCATATATTTCTTATGCTCAATGCTTATGATGTCACTTTCATGTTCCATTTATTATTTCAATCTTTATCGTGATTCCATAACTACGACCATTAACATTGTGCTTAAATCCTATGATTCTACATTTATAATCCTTTTACACTTAAATCTTTTGTTTTGATTACACACTTTGATCCTTATCATATTTACATCCTATGATTCTATGTTTATGATCCTTATCACATGCTTACATCTTATGATCCCATTCTTACCACCCTTATCATGTTTAAATCCTATGATTACATTTTAAAAGCCTTGTCACATTGTGATCACATCTTTTTAAATATATTAATATGCCCATGAGCCTTATCTAGTATTTGGGGCCATCATTATCTCACCTTTTGCCTATAATGGAGGCAATCTTTTACTCAAATCTTGATGCTTATCTCCAACTTTTGTGCTTGCAACCTTATCATATAATGATTTTTTTAATTCTATTTCATGTTTTGACATGCTTATTTTATCATTTGCCTATATTGGGGGCAACCTTATTACATTTAACTTAATAATTATCTCCAACTTATGAGCTACATGCTTATTATATAATGATTTATTTCACAATGTTTACATGTTTTATTTTATTTATATATTTTTCTACACTCCCCCAATTCCTTGTGTCCTTTATATGCAATTAATTGGAAGGGTGGGAATTTCTTTGTTAGTTGTGTTGTGTAGTAATGAGCTCATAGTTATTCCTAGCTTGATTGAAGCATTTATCAAACTATTCATAAAGTCAAATCTTTCTTTTGCATGATTACAGTCCCTGACATCTTATCTACTTAGTCTAACTCTTTTTTACATAGTCAGAGATTTTATCACTTTCCATAGTAGATGCAATCTCTTATCCTTATCCTTTTTACTTTTATAATTTTTGAAGAAAGTTTCTTTAAACATGTTGTAATTAATGCGTATCTCAAAGAGTGTGACAAATGCTACTCATTGCATGTTTTCTTAGTTTGATATATATCAATAGAGTACTCATTATAAGAAGAATTGAAGAAATGTTCATTACTTTACATAGATCAACATCCTTTTGAGTGATTGAAAAATATTTAATTTTACATGTTGACTTCTTGTTTTAATTTAATTGCACATACATATTCCTAGTACTTCACATGCACATCAAAGTGGGAGCAAATGTGTAATGATGAGAATTACATACTATGCCCTTTTTTGGTTATAATTTGGACTTGTTTTGATTAGAGTGTCGCAAGTGCAATAATTAACTTATGAGCAACACATCTATGCATAGATTTGGCTATGGCCTCACATATCTTGATCCCTATATTTGTATTCCTAATCTCTAGATCCATTATTTTTCACCTTGGGTTAGATCCATGAGTGTAGACTTGATATAGGTCACTTTTGCAATCACACATCTAACCCTCAAACTTTTAAACTTAAAAAAATTCAAAATCTTACCTTTTTGACCATTTCACTAGTTATTGCGAGTTGACCTAATGAATGTTTACGTTCATTTGTGTGTTTGGTTGTTGTATTTAATAACATCCATTCATTTTGAAATCATTTAGGAATGTTGGAGTGTGAGGAGAACATCTAGATCTAAGAGCTTAAAATAGGATCTATTGTACATTTGTTTGTTTGTAACATCATCTTAGGCTTGTTGTATGATTTCTTGTTGTCTTTGAATCTTTTGCTTACAACCATAAATCTAGCTCACTAGGGGTCCAATTGAGGAGAACTTGACCTTCGCAATTTGGTAGATTCCCCAAAGGTGTTTGTAAACACCACATGCCCTAGACATTTTTAGACATTAAAAAATCGAGGCAAAAATGTTTTAGATTGCATAAATCAACTAGATCAAGTCTTTGAGCTATAGGTTTATTTCCATGAACTAGGATCAGTCCCACACTTGAAAAAATGACCCTAAATAATAGTGTAAATAAAAATTTACAAATTAATGCTAACAAATCAAATTTCAAGACATTAATGAATCACAACCTCCAACATATACCACAACACTTCTTCATCATACAATTTCAAACTAAATATCACATATAATTTAACAATATGGTTCCACCCGCAGGTGGCTAGTCTCGCCTCAGCTCGCCCAGGGTACCCAAGGTATGGGCTGCTGGGCCACTGGGCTGAGTCGCATGGACACCCTTGTTGCATAAAAAAAAAAAAAAAACAATATACTATCAATCTTAACTTTATTATCTAAAATAATTATTAACAAATTAATTACATTTATTTAATTTACATTATTAAACAATAATTTTTTTTTTAAACGTGTCTCATACTTTTTTTTCAAAAAGAATAAATAGTCCTTAAATTTGTTCCTCATCGACAAATAAACTCTCCTCAAGAATAAAAATCCACGATTTGCAACCATTAAGCCCCTTGAAGCCGTTCACTGGTGGAGAATTTCTCTGATTCACCTTTTTAAATTTGCATGTGGTTTCTGGAAAGCGAGAATTAAACCCAATGAAGGCATTTGGAATCCCCTGGCCAGAGTTCAACCAAGGACTATTTTACACAGACACAGTCAAACAAGCTCCTTCCTGTAAGCTCTTTTTAACTTGTAGCTCTCGATATTTAATTTTTGTTTGCTTACTAATGCCGTAATTGTAATTCATTGTTGTCCAGTGCCTACTCTCATCGATTTCTACTCTTCGCGGTACAAGAGTTCGGCTCCTACGAAAGGGTACATGTTAAGCTTTTATTTCCCTATTCTGTATTTGTTCATTTGGTAAATCTCCCTGGTGCAGTGTCTTGGACTTAAACGCCACATTAGACCCCACTTAAATACAACATGTCGTCTGTTTACCTCATTTCAATCGCTTTGTCATGGTTTATGGGATTCTTACCTCCATTTTTGCGATGAAACTTAGTTACATAATTGATTAACTAAATAACTCTGAATAACAAATTTTCCAGTACAATGCACTCCATGAAATTTGAATCTTTGATTTCCTATGTCTTGATTACTTGGAATATAGCTCAAGGATAGCATTTAAATGAACTAGAGTATTTAAATATAGGATTAGTGAAAACACGTTGCTGCTTGGTACAATGCAGCTAATGCCTTTGTATGATAAAGTTTTGTAACAAATACTTTCATATGAAGACATCTTAACTTAGCAGGGCTTGGAGGTACTGGCTATGGTGGGAGGGTATGCTTTCCTTCTAATTTACATAGAGTTGTATACCAAACTATTTTGGGCGCAGAGGCTTTAACTTATTTGGGATTATATGGCCGTGATCTCTCATATTGTTCAAGTTTGTGCGTAGACACAGGCAGCCACCCTTTCATCACTAACGGTGCACTGCAAATCAATAGAACCTGCTTTCTACCCATTTATGTTTGTTTGTAGCGGGAAATGGCCAGACAAATGAGTTAAGTCCAATGGGACGACTGAGTTAATATTAAGGCATTGTTCTTAACTTTTTTTATTTTGATCTGGTGAGAGGTTCACAGCTGAAACGCTACCCAAAAATATAAGAACACTCACTTTTAGAGCTAGGCTCTGGAAATTTTCTCCACCACAGGTTGCTGAAGGCCAGGTGATCCTCGTGATCCATGGATAACAATCACTTGTAGGAGGAATCACCCCTGTCCTGTAAACTGTAGAAGCCCAATACTGTCACCCCGGCATATGGGACAAGAGGGTCTGTCCTGTCTGATTGGATATCTTTGTGTTATGCATGTCTATGGAATTACAGTTAAGAGGTTGTGATAGTAAATTCCTAGCAATGGTTTTAGTTTAGTATTATGCTCTTTGGATGGGCTTAACTCTTGTTCTACATTAAAACGAATTGTCGATGTGTCTTCTGCACATCACAGTTAAGGGAACATAGTTCCTCTCGTTTTAGGGACTTGTCAAGGTAATACTATTTTATTCCCTTTAAGTGACTTTATGATATAATATTTATTTTAAGTCACTTTATTAAATTAATTAAATATAAAGTCATCTTTTAATTTTACTTTATTGAAATAACTTTATAAATAATTAATTTAATACTTACTCCCTTATTTCTCCTGTTTAGCCTTCGAGAATAACTAAAGGCTAAACGCTTATCAAGGTGGCTATTGAAAAGGGGACATGACAAGACCACAATCACTGGAGCATGCAAAACCTATGAACTCAGCCCTCACTGCATCATGTCGGTCATGATCAGTAAAGAGTCTGTGAAGTCTTGATTTGTACCTTGAGCCACTTTAGCATCTCTATATAGGGCAACTCTTGTTGTCATAGAAAGGAGATGAGCACTATAGTATTTGGGACCCAATGCAAAAGCAAGAAGATGCAGTGGAGTGGTCATTTTGTTGCACCTCTCTACAATGATTTTGTGTAGTTCTTTGAAGAAGTTTTCTTCAAGATCTTGCTCTTTTGCATTAATGATGGCTTTCATCTTCTCAATCATTGAGTTGATGCCATCATATGCTTCACCCAAACAAGGCCTATCCATGTTAGTATAACATATCATGCTCAATATGGGCTTAGTGAAATTGAGGAGATACTCAACACGATCCCACCCCTTGTAGTGCTAGATTGCCTCCATATGGATCAATTAGGGCTGATGACCATATTAGAGAGTGCCTCACGAACCTTCACAAGTTGTCTCAACACAATTGTGTTGGAGGCAAAATGAGTCTCAACAACCTATTTGCAAATCAAAATAAAATAAAATTTAAATGTACAAAAAATAAATTTAAAATTAAAATAAAATAAAAAATATTACTAAAGTGAAACATGTTTTTAATTTAACTTACCTTCAACAGCTCCAATTTCGAGAATGTTCTAAATATGCCTTGTGACATATGGTAATTGGTGATGAACATTTGGATGTCTTCGACCTCAACATACACCTGTTTGATCCAATCAATTTTGTTGCCAATTTTTTGTAGCATTAGGTTGAGGGAGTGGACAACACAAGGTGTCCAAAAAATGTGTGAATACTGATCCTCAACCAATAACTCAACAACTCTACAATTTTTTGCATTGTTTGTTATAACTTGCACAACATTTTGAGGGCCTACTTCATCAATAGCTTGACAAAGAATGTTAGCAATAAATGCACCATCCTTCACCTCTCCTTCACAATCCATTGCTCTCAAAAACATTGCCCCTTTAGGGGACACTGCAATAACATTGATCAATGGGCGATTTTTTGCATCTTTGCATCCATTAGAAACGATGGTCACCATTGTTTCGATCCACAAATTCCTTATCGGCTTCAAGGAGTCATGTACAAATTTCACCTCTATCTAATAAGGTGCTACACACCTTCTCAAACCTTGGGTCCTTATACCCTTTTGGAGCCTCATTAATAGATTTCACCACTTTTTGCCAATATGGTGAGCGAACAACATTGAATGCCAATCCATTTGCATAGACACATTTCGCTATGTCTTGATCGACAATCTCTCTAGCCTCATTCTGAAATGCCATTTCCAATGGTCCCTTTGATCTCTTATGTGTAGAGGCCAGAGTTTGCTCTTCAAGTATGGACATAAATGGATGGCTCTTTGTAGGTTGAAAATGAGAAGGCGGTGTAGGAGGCTTCATTCCTCAAGATCCTTTCTTTAACAAAGGATGATTTGATCTACGACCTAGTGCTTGGTTTACTTTTTCTTGCTCTTCAATATATGTCAATACTTGCATTTCTGGAATGCCTTTACCATCTTCACATGGACAAAATTTGATGCCTAGTCTAGGGATCTTGCACAAATGGTCTTTCACTCTATTGTATAAGCTTGGATATCTAACTTTAGAATGATCACAAATCCAAACATAACCTTCACTACTTGGAAGTTGTACCATTTCAACATATTTCCAAAGGGGAGAGTTTGGGTTTGTTTTGAAGCGAGATTGGCTTGTGGAGCTAGAACTGGTTGCCATTGTAATACCTCAGCCAACAAGTTCAATAAATAACACATTCAAAGAATTGAAACTAATGAAATTTGAAAACAAAAAAGTTTTAATATATAAATACAACTTATTAGTTAATTCTTTTAAAAAAATTAGAAGAATGAAAACAAACCAAAAAATTCAAAACAAAACAAGAGTGTTCATTTGTAAAAAAATGAAAAAAAGGAACCATGAACTTAAAAAAACCTACCTCTTTTGAAGAAATCTTCCTCTACGATCTTCTTGGCAACAAACAAACACTTGAAAATGCGTAGGAATAGTACAACGACTAGTTTTGAGTATTCAACGATCAATCTTCAAATCTATCTGTGCAATGGCAAGCAAGAAAATAAGTTCAACAATGGAGGAATTTTTTTTGTTTTTCATTCACAATATGAAAAATGAGTTTTCTGTTGCCTATTATGTGTTTTATCTCTCATATTTTAGGGTTGGGGGTGAATTAGGTATTTTTAAGTTAAAAAAGAGAAAAAATTTAAAAATTAAAAAAAAAAATCATCCCCTGGACGCGTGAGTCGCCCAAATTCGGCTTGGGTCCACTTCGGGTTGTTTGGGTCAGACCCACAGCCTGTGGGCTGGACCTTGTTCGAACCCACAAGGGATCAAACCCAGACCCGGAACTCGGGTCGAACCGGACTAGGCCCGCCCTGCCCCCGCCGCCCCGCCCCCCCCTGGGTGAATTGGTAACTTAGGTTTAATGTGATAAAATTGAGTGTGTGCAACCTCAATCACTTTTAATCATGTTTAGATTTGTTTCTATAAGTGTATTTCAATTTTCATCCTGCTGATTTTAGATTTTAACATGGTTAGTTTCAGCATTAACTTGAAAGAAAAGCCAAATTAAAACTTTGTTATAGCATATTAACTTTCAAAATCAGAATTATAAGGCATGAAAGTTAAACAAACACATTGATTTTTCTATCTTTTATATGGGTAAATTCATCACTTTACCAATTTACAAACCCTAATACTAAAAATCAGAAAATAAAACCAAAATTACAGCTAATTACAACTATCATAACAGTGAGATAAAAAATTGTTAAAATAAGGGTGAGCAAAGGAGGGTAAGGAAGCTTAAGCTTGTCATTCATGAAATGCATACACCATTCATTGGATGAATGGATCTGACTTCAAACCTCTCTTGGAATGGCCTGAAATACTAGAGCTGATACGATGGTGCAATCTTCAAAGGAAAGGATGAACCACAAAAGTCACAACCCCAACCATCTGACTCGTGGTGCAGGTTGAAGAAACGACTTCCAGAGGCAAAGGTGCTGAAAATATATTCTATGCTATAACTTTCAAATTCATCAAATCCATCAATTATGTGTACAAGATAGGAGATAACATGTTAGAGATTGGAAAATTGTAAAAATGGAAGAATAATTAAAAATGGAGCAGCAAAATTGTATTATATTAATTTTTAAAATATTTTTCGACCCCTTAAAATGGGTTTACATATTTGTAGGTGTAGACATCTAAAATCTGGCCTTACCCAACCACACCTAATTTTATTCTATCCTAAGCCAATAATTAAATAAATATTTATTATTTATTTAGTTAATTCCATCCTTTCCCCATTTTATCCCAATCTTTAATTAAATAAATATTTATTATTTATTTAATTAATTTCACATTCACCTTTATCCTTGTCCATTTAAGCCTAGCCCTTAAACTTGTTCATATGGATCACAATCTAAAATTGCCATCATACGACAAGTGTTCCCCTTCACATGTCTATTAGCAAAAAATCTGGGGCAACATAGATTGAAGTTCTGAGTCCCAAGTACTTTCTGCGTGTTGTAGTTTATACCTCATACTCAGTCATATAAAGGTAAATACCACTTGATTTAGACGCAAGATTAACTAGTTACTTATCCAATTGCAGAATTATAGGTAACAACATATAGATAGAATTCCAGTAATCATTTTATTAATAGTATCAAAAAGGTACATCAATATGTCCTCCCCTATACTTTGCCCATCTCTTTCCTTTCTTACACATAAGCTTTATACATATACAATCTCATATACAATTCTTACATATAGTCCTTTGGTTTCCCTTCTTTATATTC
>VDFB02087011.1:0-17925 GCA_007258455.2 Sequoia sempervirens | reverse complement strand
AGTTTAGTTGTAGTTAGTAGTCTGCAAAACCAGAAAATACTCAGCTGCAACGTATATAGTTTTCGAGAAAGCCTTGTACCTCTACAGCTGAAACAAAAAGACAGGATATAGTTTAGGTTATTTCCATTTGCAAGTACTTTTGTCAAGCACAACGAGGGAGCTTCCCCTCCTAATTTGAAGAGCACTCATTGCGTAGTGTCCATAGCTGTCCGTACCAACTCTTACTCCAGAGGTGCTAGTTGTTACGCCAACAAAGGAGAAGTTGCATCCATTTGCAAAGTGTGGTGTTGCTTCAAAAAGTCGCCTCTCTTGGTAAGAATATTTAAAGAGATTGTGAAGATCATTTGAAGGCAAGCAATTCATTCAATATCATTCATATAAGGAGCAGATTTGAAAGGCACATAAGTGCATATTTTTGAAGATATATGGGCAAATCCATATGAACTTTATGGCTGAATTTTATGAAAGATCTTTGAAAAGTATGAAGGCAGATTTTAGTGAAGTTGAGTAGATCTATGAAAGTGAATTAGGGCAGATCTAGGAAGTTCCAAATAAATCACTATATTGTTCATTCGGTGGTTGGTTCATTTGAATTAAGCAGATCGGGAGTTTGGTGCCTCTCATTAGAAGAGATTGGTGTCTCTTTCTAAGTTGGTGCTCAATGGTGGGGATTGGTGTCTCCTATGGGTTGGTGCCTATGAAAAAAGCTTTGTAAATGAAGTAGGTTGGTGCCTACAAGAAGATCTATATAAGAAATATTTTGCTGTGGTTTTCTCTTGCAAAGGTTTCCACGTAAATCGTGTGTTCGTCTTGTGTTCCTTATTTCTAGATCTTGCATATGTGTTATTAGTGTGGATGATTAGATTGTGAAGTATTACTGTTATGGTTGTTTGATGTTTGAAAAGTAAAAGATTGTTGCTATACTGATTCACTCCCCAACCAACCCGCACCCCCCCCCTTCAGTATAATTGAGTGCTCTTCGATAAATCTATGCTATCGCTATAATTTTCATGATGACAAACCCAATTCTTAGAGTTCTTTCCATAATGACAAAATACTTGTAATCACATAGTATGAAACAATAATGATTTTACCCTTCATGTAACTTAAAATATCACCAAAATCCCACACTATCATATATAAGAAAATTTGATTATGAACAAAACAATCTATGTGCCCTTTACTACAAGTTGTATCTTTCACCCTTACACCATCCTTAGAGTGTTTTCCATGATGACAAATAGTATGAAACAATACATCTATGCTATTGCTATATTTTTCATACCTCAAGTTGTAATCAAGCTACTTATGTTCTTTTGCTGATTCACATGTTTTTGAGGGATTTGTATCAACACAACCACTCTTATGACTCGAAATTCCACAATTACAGTCAACCATAACATTCTTTTGAAGTGCATGTCCATCAACATAACTACTCCAAAAATCAATCACATTGAGAAAAGACTCAATCTTCAAAAAAATGATAGGGACTTCTTGGACTAGAACATATTTTTCCAAATTAGACTCTTTGTATTTAACAAGTGATGCCTATTCATCCTTGACTTCAGTAAGGCAAATATTTAGCTAGCATACAAACTTATTATAAGTCAATAAAATATTTTTTCTTCTAATAAAAGATTCTTACCTTCAACTTGCATGGAAGATTGTAGGAAACCCTAAAGTCCCCCTTATCTCTCCAACTGTATGCAATGTGTTTTGTTGCAATCTTTTTGTTTTGGGTTTTGTAGTTTATGCTTTTTTTGTGTTTTTGATCGTATATATGAATGGTAATGCAATGCCAGGAAATAAATACAAATGCAATACTGAAAGAAACTATAGCCAATATTATTGAAATGATTTGCTAAACAATAATAATGCAACACAACATCAAATCATACCCGGAAACTGAAGGAAAGAACTTTCTACTGTAATTTTGAGCAAAACAGCAACCCTAAGAATCATCGAACCATCAAATACAATCATTATTTTTCCAAACTGGTTTCACATATGCCAAGTATTGCCCTAGGCAACCACTCTTGCAAATTATTGGATTTTTCTGAGGCCTGGAAACCCTAAATCGCCCCTCTGAGGTATGGCGCCACTTGATGGTCCAGAAATGATTATTAAACCATCAAATTGTCCTCTCTAAAATGGATGGCAAACAGTGCTGGAATAAAGAAGATAGAATCGGAAAACAATAACAATCCCTACTGGAAGATCCAAACTCTGAAACCCTGCAAATAATCTCTCAATCTGCACAACCTGAACCTCTGAATGAAGTTCACAGGATAAGCAATAAATCAGCTTATATTTCACAGCCTCTGAACTACAATACACTGAAGATGGCTCGTTCTCCAATGCAGAAGAAAACTAAAACCCTTGGCTTCGTTCTCTGAAGAAGGAAATGATTAAAATCGATTCTCTTATGCATAATGATCAATTCTTCTCAAAGGAAAACTTATAACTTCTCACTTAGGTCGACTTCCGTCAAAAAGCATCATTTAAATAAACTTTAAATTCCTCATTTAATTTTCCAATAGTTTGGACGCCCTTTTAATTATATTTATTAATTAAAAAGTGGCCCCTTCTTCACGATGGTCGACCCCTTCAATAAGTAACTTAAGTTATAATATTAAATTATATTATAACTTTATAATATAAGCTTCAATTAAATTAATATTTATTTTGGCAAATAAATATTAATATCTCTCTCAAAATAAGTCCAATTGACAAACCGTCTGACGCCGGATGATAAGTGACTGAACCTGCATATGACCAAACCATACTGCTAAAAATAGCAGGGGTGCTCCACTGAGTGTCTCCACTTACTAAAAATAGTAAGTCAAGCAAATGATGTCCGAAAGACCCCAAACGAAAGCCAAATTGAATAGTTCTGACAACTGAAGCCAAGCCATGCCTCGACAAGACCCTCTATCCCCCATATTAGCCTACAAGGGCCACATAATAGGCTAATCTCAAGTACTAAGAGATGTCAACTGGAAGGGGACATTACAGTCCGCCCCTCTTGAAATTGCTTGTCCTCAAGCAATCTCAACTCAGGATGCTGCAAAATCTCCTCACTCTCCCACGTAGCATCCTCCACTGGTAAATCTCTCCACTTCACCAGATATTCCCTGATAGTCCTCCTGCGTAGCTGTCTTTCCCTGTATTCCAAGATAGACTCAGGTACTAAAATCAACTTCCCCTCATCATCTAAGGGGGGCAATACTGCTGAAGGTACCACACGATGTCCTAACGCCTTCTTGAGGCGTGACACATGAAAAACATTGTGGACCTTACTATCCGCTTGAAGCTCTAGCCTATAAGTTCTCCCCAACACCGGGTAAGGCTGCATGAGCCTTCATGTTCCCACCTCAAAAGATCTTCTCGGTCCCTCTCTCGATCTAAGAAGAGCATCAAGGTCATTGGATTCTCAGGCTCAGTGGGCTACTTCTTCCTCCTCCTAAGAGCCTCCCATAGGTCCCTGGGCTCTCCGTGGTATTGGGCAGATCCCCTGCAGACTAGGCAATCCCACCTGCTACCTGCAGAGTAAATCAAGAAAATCCAGGCTTCATAACTCCATACAACGCATGAATGGGGACATCCGAATGGTCATGTGGTGGGTGGTATTGCAACAGCCACTACATAAGTATATATCATCCACTCCTGACTCCCTTTGCTGCCCCGCAATGTAATTCCCAGGTACTCCACCCATTTGTTCACTATCTTCGTCTGACCATCGGTCTGCGGGTGGTAATTGGTGCTCGGTGTAAGCTCGGTTCCACAAAGTCTAAACACCTCCTGCCAGAAGTGACTCAAGAACCGACTATCCCTGTCGCTAACTATGCTCCAAGGCAACCCATGTAATCTGAAAACCTCACAGAAAAATACCTCTGCTACCTGCGTAGCTGTGTAAGTAGTGGTGATCGGAAAGAAGTGGGCATACTTCGTCAGCCGGTCCACAACTACATATATGCAATCACATCCTTGGGCTTTAGGCAAGCCCATAATAAAATCCATCGACAGGCATTCCCACTTCCTGTCAGGAATCGGAAGTGGCTACAACAACCCTGCCAGATACGTGTTCTCCTGCTTGTTCTGCTGACAAATAGGGCACTCACGCACGTACTGAAGAACATCTGCCTTAAGACCCTTCCATGTAAATCTCTCCCGAACCTGTCTATAAGTCTTAAAATACTCGGGATGCCCTACTGTAGGTACATCATGGAAAGCTCGCAGAATGGTGTTCTTCATCTCTGACCCTGGGATCAAGAAAATCCTGTTCTTGTAAATGATCAAGTCATTTACAAATGTGTACCTGGTGTCCACAATAGATCCCTCAACAATACCAGATGCCCATGTATCCTTGGCATACTTGGCCACAATTAAATGCCTCCAGTCCTCTGCAATCTGTACCATAGAACTCAAATGAGGCCGGCGTGAAAGAGCATCAGCAACAAAATTCTGTGTACCTTTGATATAGGTGATATCAAAATCATATGCCTGTAACTTACTCACCCATTTTTGCTGACGGTCATTCAAATCCCACTACCATCCCAGGAAATGCCCTTCTTCAAGCATTAGTGACTGCCTTAGTAAAAACCCCACCACATGGTTCTGACCGGCCAAGGCATGCATAGCCACAGCATTCTTTATCATATATACCTAGACCCTCCTGAAAGCTTCCCGCCTCATATAAGAATCGGTGTTTGTCCCCATTTAGAATCACCCAATGCCCCACACAAGCCTAAAGTACTTTTAAATCTGAAGTGAAGACTGACATATTAAGTTCTTTTAGAACCTCATACAAATTCTATGCCTCAGGAGTCCACATGAATGCACCTTTTTTCAACAAATCCGTCATAGGTACTGCATGTCGTGAATACCCACTGACAAATCTGCAATAGAAACCACATAACCCAAGGAATCCTCACAGCTATGTAAGGTTCGCAGGAGTAGGCCAATCTATGATAGCACGGATCTTCTCAGGATCCATCCACACTCCCTCCACGCCGATAATATGGCCTAAGTATAACAACTCAGTCATCCCTAAATCACACTTGGATTCCTTGGCATACAAGGACTCCCTACTCAAAATGCTGAGTACTGTATCCAAATGAGCCAAGTGCTCCTGCCATGTCCTGCTGTAGACCAAAATATCATTGAAGAAGACAAGTACATATCTCCTCAAATGTGAGTGGAAGACCATGTTCATGGTGGACTGGAATGTCGCTGGAGCATTGGTTAGCCCAAATGGCATAACCAAAACTCCTGCAAAGTACAACATTAGAAAATGCTGTCTTCCTAAATATCTACTAACTCTAACTGATGATACCATCTCAAGTCTATCTTCAAAATTAATGTGCACCATGGAGCCATCACAAGCTCATTTATGGGTATGGGATATTCTGTTTTAATAGTCCCTCTTTAGACTCTCAGAATCTATGCACATACAAAGAGTACCATCTTTCTTCTTCACTAGAACAACTAAAGAAGCAAATGGCGACTTACTCGGTCGAATGTGACCCATAGCAAGCAACTCCTTGATAGTCTTCTCTATCTCATCCTTAAGCCGCTTTGGATGCCGGTAAGGAGTAATCATTACGGGCTTGGCGCCCTCCTCAAGCTCTATGATGTGCTCAATACCCCTGTCTGGAGGTCTTCCTGGTGGAATGTCACTGAAAACCTTCCCATGCTTTACTCTCAACTGCTAAATGTCAAGATGATACTCGGTCTTATGCTGTCCCTCCTGTGTAGGCATCAAAGTGCACTCGGCGGCCCACTCAACCATGTCATGATGCATAAGTCTCTCCATCCGTCGGAAAGAAATAGTCCTGACGTTACTGTCTTGGATGGCCTTCAGTATATGAGTCTTCCCATCCACCTCTAACCTGATCTCCATGTCTTTGAGACGAAGTGTAACTTCCTCAAGAGAATGAAGCCACTTCATGCCCAAAACTAAATCGATATCGCCCATATTTACCACATAATAATCAACCTTGAATTCATAATTATTCAAGCGCAAAGGGAGATCCTTAATCATACGATCACACTTGAGAGTGTAACCATCAGCCACCTTAACCCGAATGCCCTCAAACTCTTTGGTTATGAGCCAACACTTCTCCACAAATCTGGCATCTATAAAATTATGGGTGGCTCCTGTGTCTAAAATGGTGATAACCTTTTGACCAGCCAAAACTCCACGCAGTCTGAAAGATCCCTCCTGCTATATGCTAGACAACCGTGCCTCCTGGAACTGGATCTCTGACTTTGCCTCCACCTTAGGCTCTGAAGCCTCTAACTCTGACTCCTCAGAACTCTCCTGCTGTCCGGAATTTTCAGATTCCGAATCCTCATAGTAAGCCCACATAACTCTATTGGCCTTACCCTTAGGCCGCAAAGGACAATCATGGTTAGCATCATAGGGACCCTTGCAGTAGAAGCAAAGCTTCTTCCTGCGCAAATCATTAAGAGTCTCACGATCCAAGGGTGCTACTGATTTTCCCTTTGAATCACTCTTAAAATCAGATTTCTCCTTATCTTTATTAAATCCTTTGTTGTCCTTAAATGAAGAAGTATTCCTGGAATTGAACTTGCTAGATGGAGCTGCAAGTTCCATGCTGCGTGCCTTCTTCATCGCTTCCTGTAGTGAGAGAGGATCAAATGCTTTGATCCAACCCCTCAATTGCTCCGACAATCCCTCCACGAAGAGCACAACTAGACGCCTCTCTGATATGTCGTGAACCATCACGGATAACCGCTGGAAGTCTCCTATGTAGGCCTCCAAGCTACCAACCTGTCTCAACTGGGCCAAGTCTCTGAAGTAAGTCTCAGGATCCTTCTTGTCGAACCGTCCCACCAATCTATCCACGAACTCCTAGTAAGTGGTGATACGGTCATGCTGAAGTGTCACCATCCCATGATGCCACCAGTCACAAGCTGCCCCCTCAAAATGCAAAGTAGAATATCTAATAGCATCCTCCTCAGCCATGGGACGCAATGTAAGGAAGGTATCCAACTTACTGATCCAAGCCTGTGCTGTAACCTTACCACTGCCGTCAAACATAGCTAAAGTGAGCCTGTTTGTGGCGTGCTTCAGGTCACCATTCTGATGTCTAGGCCTCCTATCCTGCCTGTTCCTGTAATGCTCTCTCCTCTGTGTGAGAAACTTGTAAAAAGTAAGTCTGTCTCTGACCTCTGGGGTCAATAACTCCCACTCATCGTTCGCTGCCATAAGAGTATCCGCGAACACTCCCTCAAGCTCCTCATCCGCAATAGCCTCATCAGGCTCCTATCTAACAAAAGTAGGGCGGGTAGGCCTATCTGATGTCTGTGAAACAGTCCTTGGTATCCTCCGTGAACCTGCATCACTCATTTCTTCATCACGACGTGGTGATGGTCTGCTAGGCGAACCTATCCTCTGTATAATTGTGGTCAATTGCTGTAATACATCATCTACCTACTGTTGACTTGTCCGTAAATCTCTAAGAGTCTGTCTGACCTCTGCATCTTCATCCCGAGGATCTCGGGGAATCTCTGTTCTGTCACCCATGGTACCTGGCTGCTTGTTCAATTCCTGTTCCCTGTCAAACAACGCTCTCCTGCAAGTATAATATCTCTGAGGTCCAACCTCCTGTGGCTGCATATGAATCCCAAACCCTCAGGATGGCAAGAAACCGCTCTAATACCACTGTAGGAACCCCTCAATTCCCCCTTATCTCTCCAACTGTATGCAATGTGTTTTGTTGCAATCTTTTTGTTTTGGGTTTTGTAGTTTATGCTTTCTTTGTGTTTTTGATGATATATATGAATGGTAATGCAATGCCAGGAAATAAATACAAATGCAATACTGAAAGAAACTATAGCCAATATTATTGAAATGATTTGCTAAACAATAATAATGCAACACAACATCAAATCATAACCGGAAACTAAAGGAAAGAACTTGCTGCTGTAATTCTAAGCAAAAAAGCAACCCTAAGAATCATCGAACCATCAAATACAATCATTATTTTGCCAAACTGGTTTCACATATGCCAAGTATTACCCTAGGCGACCACTCTTGCAAATTATTGGATTTTTCTGAGGCCTGGAAACCCTAAATCGCCCCTCTGAGGTATGGCGCCACTTGCTAGTCGAGAAATGATTATTAAACCATCAAATCGTCCTCTCTGAAATGGATGGCAAACAGTGCTGGAATAAAGAAGATAAAATCGGAAAACAATAACAATCCCTACTGGAAGATCCAAACTCTGAAACCCTGCAAATAATCTCTCAATCTGCACAACCTGAACCTCTGAATGAAGTTCACAGGATAAGCAATAAATCAGCTGATATTTCACAGCCTCTGAACTACAATACACTGAAGATTGCTCGTTCTCCAATGCAGAAGAAAACTAAAACCCTTGGCTTCGTTCTCTGAAGAAGGAAATGATTAAAATCGATTCTCATATGCATAATGATCAATTCTTCTCAAAGGAAAACTTATAACTTCTCACTTAGGTCGACTTCCTTCAAAAAGCATCATTTAAATAAACTTTAAATTCCTCATTTAATTTTCCAATAGTTTGGACGCCCTTTTAATTATATTTATTAATTAAAAATGGCCCCTTCTTCATGATGGTCGACCCCTTCAATAAGTCACTTAAGTTATAATATTAAATTATATTATAACTTTATAATATAAGCTTCAATTAAATTAATATTTATTTTGGCAAATAAATATTAATATCTCTTTGCGGATTGATAATCTCATCCCAGATAATCTTATAAAATTGAATCTTGTCCGAGATAACCTTATAAATTTTATTCTCAAAAATTTTATTGGGATTTCCAAACCAACCCCAATGTTGAGTAGTCCATAACTCAATTGGATTGAACACTCTATTTTTGAAATTGTTTTGTTTGGAAATGGACAAAAGATATTCTAATCTTTGTTGAAAGTATTCGATCTGAATGGACAATACAAAAGTATTATTCTTTTTCTTGTCAAAAGTTCGAAGAATAGAGCGATTCAACCTTTGTTTCTGACATATTCTCCAACTTGATGAATGTTGGGTAATTGCATCTTGCGTTACATTATTCAATTTTATCCAAGTTTTGGAACAGATTTGTGATAATGGAACCAACCAGCAAAAAGCATTAACGCTGCAAAGATCAATGCACCAATTGCGGTGCAGTAAAGTTGTAATTCACTGGTTATTCCGGATGCTCGCCAAATCTGGAAGAACCTAGAGGTGATTTGTATTCCTCGAAAACCTCCACCTACATCTCCATTCAAAATTTCTTGACCAACAAATGATAATATTGTATTGCAGTCCATTATGAAAGAATGAAGTATGAATCATATTGTTGAATGTCACTTTGCATTTCATTAAGATTTAGCCATATTTGATCATCAGATTTTATGCATGCATTTCACTCTGAAGATTATTATTATACATGCAATGTAATGAATGAGTTGGATAAATTGGAGCATTTATCAAACAAAAAAAACATTGAGTAAATAATCTAAAGTCAAAACTCAGAATAGGGTTGGGCATTACAACATTTCATCAAACAATTTGCAATCAATATTGTTTTAACAGATTATCACCAATAGTCGCCCCAAAAATTTAATATTTATTTTGGCAAATAAATATTAATATCTCTCTCAAAATAAGTCCAATTGACAAACCGTCTGAAACCGGATGATAAGTGACTGAACCTGCATATGACCAGACCATACTGCTAAAAATAGCAGGGGTGCTCCGCTGAGTGTCTCCACTTACTAAAAATAGTAAGTCAAGCAAATGATGTCCGAAAGACCCCGAACGAATGCCAAACTGAATAGTTTTGACAACTGAAGCCAAGCCATGCCTCGACAAGACCCTCTATCCTCCATATTAGCCTACGAGGGCCACATAATAGGCTAATCTCAAGTACTGAGAGATGTCAACTGGAAGGGGACATTACAAAGATTCTTTGTAGCCTACTGGAACTCTATTATTGTTTTCTTCTTTTGCCAAGAATATTTTCTTTAGCTCTTACTCCATAACAATTTCTTCTGGTTCTAAATTATCCTATTTTTTCTTCAACTTTCTTATGTCTTTGCAGGGCTCACCCTATTGAGTTCATCTCCCTTCCCTTGAACCATTCTTCATCCTTAGAGCACAAAACTATTGAAAAGTCGACCCATCCCATATTGACTAGCTTAGATCATTGTATTCTTCATGATATGTCTCAAAATCATCTTTTATGTGATGATAATGGCACTTTTCCTCTTCTAGATGTTTGTCTTCTCTTTGTAAAAATTTGACTCAAAAGATCTTAGAATGGGGTTGAATGAAGTACCATTATTAGTTGAAGAGATTTCTTCTCTTTTATTTTCCAAAATAGACCTCTATATTGTCTTCCCAAATTTCTATAACATTGACAAATGGCTTCATGCAAAGAATTCATTTCATCCATAGGTATTCTCCTTTCTTTGTCCCTCATAGATATCCTCTCTTGCACTAAAAGTTAGATCTAACCCTACAAGCTAGCAAAAGCAAAGCTCTTATATCACTGTAATCTCCCCCAATCAAAAACTTTCTGAAATATGCAATTTTCTTAATGAGTGTAGGCTGAAATATATGTAAAATACAAAAGTAGATGCCAAACTGCAATAATCACCCTACAAAACAATTTGAAATTTTTAATTGAAACAAAGCTACAATGCAATTGACTTATCAGTTTTTGATCACCCAATTTCCAAGATCAGCAAGGTGAGAGCATACAGTGTATAGGATCACAATCAATTATCTAAAATGAAGCAACATGAAGTGATCTAATCAACCAAAACACGGTGGCAAGGCCAACCAGGACTACACTTTTTCAGTGGAGTAAAAGGAAACACTTCTACGCTTATTCAACAAAGTGTGCAATTATAACAAAATAGGAACCACCACTTCTTTCTTATTTAGTGGAGTGTGCAATTACATTAAGAAAATTCTCTTCTTGCTTATTTAGCAGAGTGTGCAATTACAAGTAAAACAAGCACATAAGGTGGCAAGCCATCCTTACCTAACCTTAATCAGTAGAGTTTGCGATTACATTAAAATGAAAATGTGAAACAATTGGCGATACTAACATCCAGGGAATTAAAAGATTACATCAAATGCATCACATCAATATAGAAATGAGATATACTGCTGCAACAGCTAATATATTATACTGATCAGATTTAATCATTGCTGCAAGTACACGTATTAGATCAAAATCACTATCAAAACATGGATAAAATGTTGATCACCAGTCAGTCGATAGGAGATAATGTCATGTACTTGGAATCGCAATGCACAAAGGAAAATGCACGCTCTTCTACCGCCGCGCTCCAATGGTAACGCCATATCGGAAAATCAAATCATTGCCGCTGGAAAATTCCGGCAATTACGAACAATGGCTTCGCATGCCCGGCCAAGAAAGTGCAATGCACGCTATCGTTTATGCATTCAAGCCAGCCTACCAAGTTGATAGTTTCCGTGTTCATGCCGCCGATCCGCCCGTTCATATTTCCACGTCCGCCCATTAGTGCCATGATCCAAGATTAAAGGCAGCAACTAAGATTTATAAATAAATACTAATCTCCTATGTTAAAGGAATAATAACAAGTGCAGAGATTTATAATATGTAGTGAATAACTAATAAAAAGGCAGCAATTCATATTAGTCAAAGTGTAAAGGGCAGCGATAGATATTTAAGAAAGGTCATGACTACTCAAGAAGTTGTATCTTTTTGAAAAGATGTCTCTCTTCACTTTAGATTTGAAGATATAAAAATGAGATATGAAATGTGGATTTAGGGATATAGTTCAACGATTTATTTCTGAGTAAAAGAGCAGATAAAAAAAAGATAAAGGAGCAGAAATATGAAGTGTAACTCAGATTTATTTAGAGTGCATATGCAGCCCACGTATGAATGATAAAAACAAATATATATAGTGAATATATGTGAAGAATAAGAACAGATTGTAAAGTGAATTTGAGCAGATGGTATAAGATAGAACTGCAGATAAGGGATATAAAATAAGGGATTTGGAAGACAAAGGAAAAATAAATAAATCAGATCTACACCAGCAGCTTGGTATGAAGGGAAATGTATAGACAAGGCAGACTTGTGAGTAAGATGTATCAAGGTAGAATAATGAGAAAGCATGTATATATATACGTTCTGGAACAGCAGATCCAAGTGCTCTTGGGAGCCATGATCATCATAGAAAAAATTTGAAGGAAGGGAATGAAATAAGAAAGAAAGAGCATGGACAGCTGGAAATAAGGAGATAAATATTTTTACCTAAGTGTTTGTATATTTGAATAATGGTGTTAATAAATACGTTATGAATTTAAATAATAGTGTAATTAATGATAATTCATACATGATGCTAATTATTTAATGTTATCTACCTTTTATTGGTGGCATTGGAAATAATAAATCATGCATGCTACTAGTTATCTTATAGCATTGCTGATACGTTTGCTGATACGTTTGCTCCATTGACATTATTGTATATATATATATATATATATATATATATATATATATATATATATATATATATATATTAATATGAAATATAATATATAATATGTTCATACAATAAGGATGCTTGCAGCAAATATTGAGCCTTATAAGTAACTGTGATTATTTGATGGGAAAATGAATAGATTTATTAATATTTTTATCCTATGATTGATCAGGAAAAGGAGAAAAGAATATAGTCTTGAACACTAAACCATCATAAAGGATATCTTCAAAAAAATCAGGGCAAGAATTATGGTTATTCCGAAAGGGGTCATTACAGTGGTATCGGAGCATAATCCTGCCATCCTGTGGAAGAAAATTAAACAAAAGAGAATAAAAAAAGAGCATGCCACTTTTAACCATGGACTATGGGACACCAATACCAAGGCAAGGAAGCAATCAAACGAAGGGAAGAATTAATGAAGAGAGGTTTATGTTTCAAATGTAAAGAACATTGGGGAGAAGACCACCATTGCAAGAAGGGACAAATACATAAAATAGAAGAAGCATCGGATGAAGAGACAAGAGAAACTCCTACCTCCTCTCGATGATGAAGGACAACTTATCTTAGAGCCAGAATTTATTCTAGACACCAGAGAAAGGAAATTGAGGAATAGGATCATTACCGAGTCTCTAATCAAATGGAAGGGACTCCCTGAAAAAGATGCCACATGGGAAAAGGAATTTAATTAGTGTTCCATGCAGTTTTAAGGACGGGGACGCGGGGACGGCGGGGGACGTGTTTCCGGGATGGGAGACGGGGGGCCTAAGTTTGCGGACGGTAAGGGGGCAGCGGGAGGGCGGCGGGGGGGCGGTGCTGAAATATATATAGTAGTTGAAAAATTACTTATAAAAAGATGTATAACAATATAATTATATAATTGTAGAAGCCTAAGGAATAAGTAAAGTTAACACATAAAAACAAAACTTAAAACTTAAAAGTTTAAACACAATAACACATTGTAATGATATATCTTATCATTTCATTGAACTAGTGAACCACTGAACATTGAAAATCAAAATGAAAATATAGACATTGGAAAATGCAACAAGAACTAGATGTTTCATAATTTGAGTTTCATAATCATGATTCATGAATCATAATTACAATCAAGTATCACTATATCATCAATGTTCAAACTTCAAACTTCAATAAAGTCAAATGATTGATTTTAAAAAATTAATCTAATTAAACATAAAACTTAAACTTTAATTTGTTTTTTAATTTTTTGCCTAAAATCAATGCATTTTTAGGGGGACATCTCGGAGTTTCCTTCGGTGGAGGAGACGTCTGGAAGTCTCCCAGAAGTTTCCTAGAAGTTTCCTTGGAGTCTCCCATGGGAAACGTCTCCCTCCAGAAGGAGACTTCGGGGGGGGACAGCAGAGAAACATGGAGACGATGGGGGGATGGCAGAGGGACGTTTCCTAGGCGTCTCTCCGTCTCAGGAACGAGTGGTTTTTCCAGGGGGACACGTCCCCGTGGAACGTCCCAACTCTAGTCAGTATCAGTAGCAGATGGGTTAGCCTATTACTTGGACCCTCGTAGGCTAATATGTTTGGATAGGGGGTCTCAATAGCAGTGAATGGAGGGTATTGTCATTTCCATTTCCTTAAGATACAACCTTGAACTAAGAAGAAATGATAAACAAACCAATCATTGTAATTAAAACCTTGAGATAAGTATTATCATGTCGAAAAAGGGTAAGAGTGCTAACGGCACAGGAGTGCCAATAATATCGGAACAGGAGTGCCAATAATGATAAAAATCCTTGGCCAAGGTATGATGCTATGTAGGCATTGGTCAACTATCATGAACCAGATATACTTCTAGTCAGAATGATCCTTCTCGTTAAGAGGTACCTATAGGTGAGGGATTGACCGGCGATATAGTTTCATGACAACAGGCTCAGAATGGCATCATGATAATTTGATCCTTGTTGATTACCCTCATGAAGGGTCGGGTTCTTCAGTTGAAGAAACTCGGGAGACCAGTAGGTCTTGGATGGGCGGAAAAGCCCTTGATGATGTTTCTCTTTCTCTCAAAGATATAGTTGTTCAAGCAATTCAGCATAATGATGATCTCATATTGTATTATTTTCTCTCTCTCGTAATTCTAGGTACATGCCTTTTCTTATTTAAGTATAATATCAATGCTGCAATAAATGTTAATTCCTTTCAGTTAATTGTTTATATGTACAAATCTGCAGCTGAATATTTAGACAGTTGTTTGTTCTATCAACTGAAATGAAAAATCTGAAAGTTAGTTAATGTTCTTCTGTGAACTCAGTTATTTGAAATCAGTTAGTTATTTCCTTTCAGCTGAAACTAAAAGTTTAAGAGTTAGTTGTAAAATTGAATATGTTGTAATTATTTAAAAATTGATTTCTTTTCCATTCAAATTGCAAAGCAAACCTAACATGAAAACAAGTTAATTGAACTTCGGCTGAAACTAGTAGTTGGTTTACATTTTTAAACTGTAGAACAAGTAGACTGTTACATATGGTATCAGAGCAAACCAGGTTCAGCGCATGGACCTATGAGCTCATCATGAGAAAAACTGTTAAGCATTCAGCAATTGGCTAAGGTTCAAAACAGGTTTGATGCCAAAAAGGCATAGAAAGGAAATTGTCAGGAAGACTGTTTTTCCAGCATTTACCAAAGTCAATGGCTAAGAGAAAGCCAATTGAGGAGTTAAAAACTTTAAGAGCAAAACTATTCTGCTAAGCTTGCATAGTAGAAAGATTTTGAGACTTAGACCAGAAAGGTGAAACCTTGGCCAGTTACTAATCAGACTAAGAGCTTGGTTAAAGCAGTGTCAGTAGGAGTTCAAGAACAATCTTATTTCTCAAAAATATAAGGATGGGAAGATCCAGAAGTAATCAATCAAATGTAGGATCAGCTGAGTGTAGAAAAATCTTAGTAATTATATCAAAGACTCATAGATAAGACAAACTCTAGTCTAACTTCTAGATGGCTTGGAATGAGCCAAGTGGAATTAAAGGATCAATAAAGGACAAGTGGGGATACATTGGCATGGAATGCGGAGAAAAATGGTATAGAACCTGGAAATACTTTTGTTCACCGAGATTCATGAGAAAACCAATTGCTATATACAAATAATTAAGCATAAGTAAGGATGAATACGAGATCTTTAATACCTCAGGAAGCTTTTGGAAAAGACGTTAATGTGTGGAAGAGAACGTAATTAAAGAGGATCATCTCAGGAAACATTTTGGCAAATCAAGATCGGGATTAGAATTATTCTTTGAACTTTTGTTAAGAATTTGTTTGGAGATTGCAAGATAAACCATAATAGTGGTAAGGAAAAGATATTAGTTATTCTCATGACATTTTGGCCAAATGATCGTGAACTATGAGTTCTGCCTTTTTGAGGAGCTGAAAAGCAATTGCATCAGTGAATATAACTATCACCGAGGTATGGTGTTAAAGTTGTTTATGTCTTGAACAAATAACCTATTCAGTAAAGTAAAGAATAGAGCTTTGTAGAGCGGAACCAAGAAAAAAAGTTTGTATTTCAATTGTAATCTTTGTGTGTTGCTAAAGCACAATCTTAGGATGTCATCTAAGCGATGAATGAAAGATACTCCAAGAAATAGAATGGATTCTTCATCATGGGTATTTTTCCTTCCATAAAAGTTTATCCTCTTCTCCCTCCTCACCCCTTCATCTACCTTTAGATTTCTACATGTTACCTTCATCTTAAATTCTTTTTTTCCTTCAAATGAATATTGGTAGGATTCTCATTATCTAAAATTTAGGAAAAAATATCTCATGTTGATATATTAAAACATGATTTATTCAAATACTATGCTACCTTTTCTTTTGTCATATTTCATGTTTGTTTTTATTCCTGGGAAAATGGGTTTTGATGGGGCTCCAAAACTCAAAGAGATAAAGACGATTTTGAAGGGAACCACCAACCTATCAAAGAAAAGCAAGTTGCAAATAAAATAGCCCATAAACAAATCGTAGCCCCACAACAGCCTCTAAAAGATTAACATGACTACACACACTACACCTTACAAACAAGCAAGGGCCTGAAACCCTTCTACAACCTAGTTTAAACCGGGACCAAAAACCCTTTTAGATACCCAAAGAAACCACCTGCATCTGCCAAGCATCAACAAACCAGTTGCTCATGGATGACACCACTAAGCCAAGAAAGATTACCTGCTTAATGGTATAAAACACCATCAAACCCCTAAGAAAAAATGTCGTCAACACCAAAAACCCCACCTCAATTGGGAAGTTAGAGAGCACAATGGACCACTTGATGCAAAGCCAATGTTCGAACCAAGAAGCCAACTCCACAGCCACCTCAAAAGGAGGGTGCTCCCCTCTAATGGAGAGGATGTCATGACCACAAGGTCCACTTCTACTTGAAAACTCAAACACCCTCAACCTCCACCTCCCTAGGAGAAGTGTCCACCTCAAAAGGATCATCAGTTGGGGAAGCAAAAAACAATCACCTCCCCACTCCACCTCCATAGGATCCAAGAAGAAGGTGAGTGCAATAGGAGAACAAGCAGCCACACCACCCTTTGGAAAAACCTGGTAAGAGACCAACCACCACAAACATCAAGCCTCAAAAGTAAACCACTAAGCCATAAGTGGGGGCTTAGCACATTGAGACCTAGAGATAATATTAGAAATCCACCGAGCTTGCAACAAAAAAGAGGAAACCAAAGAAACCAGAGCATCCAAGGAAAACTCCATCAGCAAAAACTCTTTCAAGCCATTATGCTTCAGCATAAAGATAGCAGAACCAAACTCTAGCTCCATGAATAATTGGGTCTTGAAGAAGGTCTTGGGAAACAACCCAACCAAGAAAACATAAACAAAGGCCAGAAGAAAACTGTCTTCTAGAATATACACAAACCCCTTACCCTTGGAAAGCAAAAGCCAAGAAGGGATCATCTCACTCCACAAGAGCACAAGACACAACTGGGAAATCAAGAGGAACATTAGAAGTAGCCCAGCCCATCGAAAGTGCTCAAGCCTATCACCAACAAAGGACCCAAATTCTAGCCATAAAACGAAAGCCTCCATAGAGGCCCCAACAACTCCACCACAACAAAAAGAAAGCAAAGGTTGCAAGTCACAGGAGCAACCAAAGAGAACCATCGAGAAACCCAGGGTCAGAGCCACAACGGAGCAAGGCCCAAATAGAAGAGGGCATCGTGCGAGAAGAAGCCCCCAGCAGTCCAAACCCTTCCCCACAACCTTAGCAATAGAGATAGGAAGAGAAAACCTCAATCCTCTCCACCCAATGCGAGCCACAACAAGCACAACACCCACAATGAAAAACACTTCACCAGCAGAGACAAAACCAGTGGAACCCAAACTCCAACTCCTTAAGTTACA
>VDFB02087010.1:0-21650 GCA_007258455.2 Sequoia sempervirens | reverse complement strand
CTCTACCCTTAACCATTAAACCCTAAACCCTTGTACCCACTACCCTATATCTTTCTCCCACTCCCCCCTCTCTCTCTCTCAAGTCTCTTCCTCTTACCCATTCTCCCTATCTCCTCTAACCTTAACCCTTAAACCCTAAACCCTTGTACCCCCTACCCTTTATCTCTCTCCCACTCCCCCATCTTTCTCTCAAGTCTATCCCTCCTACCACCTCTCCCTTTCTCCCCTCTACCCTTAACCCTTAAACCCTACCCTTTATCTCTAAAACACTTCCCCCTCTCTCTCTCAAGTCTCTCCCTCCTACCCCCTCTCCCTCTCCCTCTACCTTTAACTCTCAACCCTACTCCCTTTATCTCTCCCACTTCCCTCTCTCTCTCTCAAGTCTCTCCCTCTTACCCCATCTCCCTCTCTCCCCTCTACCCTTAACCCTTAAACCCTACCCTTTATCTCTCTCCCACTCCCCCCTCTCTCTCTTGAAAGTCTCTCCCTCCTACCTACTCTCCCTCTCTCTCCTCTACCCCCTACCATTAAGTATATTATATATTATAATTTAGAAAAATATAATTTACATTTATATTAATATTAAATAGTATAAAATACAATGGGAAAAACAAAGAAATATATATTTAATAAAGGGGGTTCAACCGAACAATTTTACCATGTTTGACCGAACCCTATTTAAATCTATTTTTTTATTATATGTAAAATATGTTCGGTTGAACCCCAATTCGATCGAACATTTGAATTTTGCTTGACTGAACAGTTGTTTGACTGAATCCCCTTATTTTCACCTCCACCCTCTCAAGTACCAAAATTGCTCAAAATTTTACAATTTGAAGCTTGATTTGAGAATGAAAATGGAGGAGATTTCAGAAACCCAACTAGTATGATCAAGTTCCCCTCAAAACAAGCTATCCAACGAATATAATTTTAATATGTTTTGATTTTATTATCTATTTGTTTTTTAAATTTTATTAAATATAGGTTTTTCACCGAAAATGAAACTCTTTGTTCTACACATGTGGAAAAATAGAAGATTATCAAAAAAAAAAATTGAAAAATATGAGTGCACTAGATATTGGAGTCCTTGAGCCAATAGAAAAAAAGAAAAAGAATTTAGATACATATAGTAAAAGTTATGCGTTATACTGTCGCATTATGTCTGAATTGTAATTGATTTGATTTTCAAACTTGATCAAAGAAAAAAATTCAATAAAAAACTATCTAACCAAGTGGAAGAACTAGATATCGGAGTTACAAATCTAAATTTGAAAGAATTATAATTTTATCCTCTTAAAAAATTCATGCTTATACCTATGCAGCCACTTTTAAAAATGTTGTTTTTGAAAAACTAGTTTTCGTGGGAGCATGGAAAAGCGTACAATCTAATTCCAAAAATTTTGAAAAAAAATATTTTAGAATCTGTAGATAAAATGTGATGAGACTCTAGTTTGCATCATCTTCAAGTTCCTCACGGTTTAACCGCTATAGGTGCTCGGATGTGAAGATTTAATTAAAAAAAAAATTCAGTGTCCAGTTTGGCCAAAAATTGTAAACCACTATTGTGGGATCACCCATGGCCAAAATATTTGGCTATCCCCTCCATTACGTCTTCTTCCTAGTATTGAAGTGGGCAGTGAAGGAACCTAACTCAAATAAGGGCCATGTTTAAGCACTATTTAATAGGATAAAATTCTAGCTTTCATTTGCACAAAGTTGAACCATATTTTCTAGGAAAGTAAGGTCCCTTAACAAGTGTTTGAACATAGTCATCCTTAAATATGAAATAAAAGGGAAAAAATCCCTTCACCATAGCAAAAATTTCTAGATATCCCCTAAATTTCCATCCAAGACTAGCTCAATTTTTTACAACATCAATATTAGGTTAGGAACCAAAAAATATTCCAACTAGTGCATTTTCAAATCTAAAAGAGGATCTTTTCAATACCATTTTTGGCATATGTAGATCAAGGTATTATCCTTCTCACTAACCATACAATAGGACAAGAAATTGAGGTTTGTGGGATGGCTTTACCTTTAAAAACTATAACTCATTTTTTTACCCTCTTTACAAGGAAAGAATAGGACATGAGCAATATGAGTTGTAGAAAAAGGTGAACAACACCTGACAACTCAAACATTTTGATGAAATGACACCTTTTTCCCAACAAAAGAAACATGGATCACATTAATCCCAACCCTATTACAATCCCCTTCCTATGAATTCAAAAGCATCCAAACCATTAAACCCAATCACAACCCCTCTATACCTTTTCCGCTCTCACACCATTTCACCATATTATATTATATAAAATACTTATTAAAATAAATAACTATATAGATAAATAAAGTTGGGTTAGAAAAAAAATCAAAAGTATTCGATTGTCTAAGATAAGTTAAAAAAAAAATTCAAATTATTTTACATAGAACAAAAATACGAGTTCACAATTAAATCCTAATTGATCAATGTCATGAGGGTAAACACTCTAAATCAATTGATAATCAATTGATAAGTAAGAAGTTTTTTCATACTTTCTCAAATTATGATATTGCTGTCAGAATTTAAAATCCGAAACTTTTTCCATTTCTATGGAATAATATTGTATGGGGCAATCACTATCACCAAATATTGGTGGCAATTTATGAACTAACAATGACTTGATAGTGATGGGTCAATAAGATTTCAGAAGCACTGTAGGCATGTTCATAGTGGCAACAATAGTGATGATTAGTCTATGACCTTTTATCTCATGAAAATACTCTTAGGTTTAACAGGGGTTGGAGGATGTCATGGAAGTTTGTCGTCCAGAGCTCAGAGATCGATTTTGCAAATGATAATACTTTCAACACATTGAATCTAAAAAGTGGTAAATAGTTGATCCACTTGACTGTAAAAGATTACTTTTTCCTGAATGCTCTATTTTATGTGATGGTAAATCTTAATTAGTCTGTATGTTGTAATTTCAAAGTTTGTTGAAATAAAACCGTCCAAAAATTACTCATATTCATATGGGCGTGTAAGGTAGAGTTGTTAAGATTGTTTGAGTTGAAAACAGAAGGTTTGCAAGGTCCAGGTTTTGGGGTTTTAATTATCTTTTGCAGCTTCAATGTTTTCTCTTGCATGGTTGCTGTGAATTTCTAAATGTTTGCTCTCGTCCCTCGCAAACTTCCTAGTATTTCCTGGCCTTATGTTTTTTGATATTTCAGTAGTGATTAAAGAATTTAAAAGAAAAAAAGGGTAAATCATTGAACGGACAAGGTGTCTACAATAAGCCACTCTTATTTATGGTAATAAGGTAACTTCTGCAGTGACAGAAGCAGCTAAGACACACTCATAAAGATTCTACACTCATATCCTTTCACCAGATCAAGTCTTAAGCAATTGAACGGATGTTGCAATCCATTGATGCGAAATTGGTGAAGATTTGGGTGATTGCCTTACGAGCATGCTGAGGCCATAAATTCCTCATCACAGTAATGTCGTTTCCATCAGGAGACCCTCCTGCGTAATCAGTGATGGATCTTATTGTTATGAATGGCTTGTTCTCACTCTCGCATACCTACACAATTGCATGTTTTCTCACAACCACGTGTATTGTAATCTACGTAATGGAAACACTATCTTATCCACATTGATATCCTACCATTGCAATTGCAGCGCCTGAGGTGTCAATGGAGACAACATAGAGTTGGTTGCGGAGAAAGTCTCTGTATGCTTCGTTATTCACATAAAAGTTGGAATTGCTGCCTTTCTCAACCCTTTTTATCCTTGGCTGCTCTTGTAGACATGCAGAGGCTTTTTCCTTTGACGTGCAGTTATCCATCTCTACTTTCTGTAATTCAATTCAGTATAACATTAAACTATTGATTGAGAGTTGTTAATTAATTAAAATTAAAATGAATACCCACAATTATCCACAACACATAAAGAAATTGAAAGAAAAATTTAGTGGTAAACACATGTAAGCTCATGGAAATACCTCCAACTGTTGTGCAGTGGTATAGAAAGCATTGTCCACATTCAACCAAAACTAGGGCTTTCCCTCTTCAGCCTTTCCTCTCATTGAAAATATCTCTTCCCGCTAGGGACACGCACTCTGAAGCTCATTTGGAACTTGGCTTTTCGATTTTCCAACATTGTAATAAAAAAATGTGAGGTTCGCAATATCACGATCAGATCTCGCATCATCACTTCCAAATTTCTGAGGTCATCCCATACCCAAAATCAATTTAAAACTGGTTATTCCATCTATAAGATTTTAAGAGGGAAAGATGAATATGAGTGAAGAAAGATGAGGGTAAGTAGTAAGCACCTCCCAGTAGAAAAGGCCAGTGTGTGCAAATTGACGGGGAATTGCCACGTCACCGATGTTGAGTTTACCAGAATTGGCGCTGGACCCTCTTCCATACTGTACTACTGCCTTCACACGAAAAAGAGTGACCATGAACTGTCTCGTCCGTGCTACATTCACCTGTGCCAACACATTTTTCATTTTTTAATTAATTATTTAAATATTAAAAAATTGCATAATTCCTATATTAGAACATGGTAATTGGAAATCTCATGTTTCTAATTAAATAATTTAATTGTTAATTAAAAATAAACCCGATCCCACTACATGGTACGCACACTAATAGGGTCCAATTAATATACAAGTTAAAGTGGATAGAAGAACATTTAATCTGTAGTTTAAACTACCACCAAAATGGCTTTAATAATGCGGCTAAAATAGCTTTACATATGCACCACTTTTTAAAACAATTAAACTACAATATGGTATTTAAACTACATCACTTATGGTATTTATTAAACTATCTCAATACTATGGCTTTTATGCCATTTAAAATGCCTTGATTTTAGACTTTATTCATTCCTTTCCTAAAGGTTGTTTTAATAGTTATTAAATTATTATAATGGTTATTTTTGGTTGTTAATTTTATTTATTTTTAATTAATATTATCAAAATTTTCAAAAAACAAAAAAATGAAAGGTGAAGATTTCAAGAATTCTCCTTGATTTAAGGTAGAGTTTTTTTTTAACACACCAAATGCCATTGTAAGACGTCTCTTGACATAATTAATCATAATTTCACATTTCATTTATATCTAAATTAATAAAGTATAAATTATTTTATTATTTTAATAAAAAATAAATTTTAATTTTAAAACAGTTTTAAAATAATAAAATGTTATGCTACAATTTAATCATTTACCTATATGTATATGTTTATAATTCTTTTTTTTAATAAATTATATTTCTTTGGAATCAAATTCTCTTTTGAAACTAAAAAATAATAATACAAAATAAAAGATAAGATTTTATCTATCATTTTAACACTAACAACTTAATCAATTTCACTATATACACATATACATTTATAATCAAATTCTCTTTAAAAATCATACTCTTTTGAAACTAAAAAATAACAATACAAAATAAAAAAGATAAGATTTTATTGGTCATTTTAACACTGACAATTTAATCAACTTCACTATATACACTATATTCAGATTCTCTTTAAAAATCATATTTTCTTTTGAAACTAAAAATGAACAATACAAAATTAAAAGATAAGATTTTATCTGTCATTTTAACATTGACAACTTAATCAATTTCACTTTAAATGCACATACATTTGTAATCATTTCTTTGAAAATTGGATTTTCTTTTGAAACTTAAGAATAAAAATACAAAATAAAAGATAAGATTTTATTTGTTATTTTAACATTGACAACTTAATCACTTTCACTTTATACACACACATTTATAATCAAATTCCCTTTTAAAACTAAAAAATCACAATACAAAACAAACAAGATGAGATTTTATTTGTCATTTTAACAACTTTATCAATTTCCCTATATACACAGATACATTTATAATTAACTTCATAAAACTCAAAATCCTCAAAATTACAACATAAGACTTACCAAAAGTAAGAAAAGAAACAAAACCACTTTATTCATGATATTGCTAAACTCTACTACATATAGAGCTTTTAGTTTATGGGTTGCAATTAAGTATTACCATTCCTCCTTCGCACATCACCACAAGAGTCCTATGCCCTCCAATATCTCCCACATGAAATGTCTGCGTTGCAACACAATGCCCAACATCAACCATTAATCTATATTATCTTACCATTTACACTTGGGAAGGTAACAAACAAAATCCCACAAGAAACCCAAATCTAAATTTTAACAAGAGGAGAAAAGAAGTGAATTGGGTTTTGCAGCAACCAGAGATATCTATATGGGTAAATCTCTGTCTGGATGGAATGTTCTAGAGCGCTCATCCAAAACTACATCGAGTTCAGCTCTGGTCGAAACGACCAGGCCATAAAGCTCTACCTTATTATTCACACGCTCGATCTTTTCAGCAATTTCTCGAGGTATTTTAGCAACAGAGAGTAATGGAAGGGCAATCATTAACAAGAAGAAGAGAAGAAAAGTAGATGAAATCTTGTAGAAAGCCATGGCAGAATTAAAGTGTAGAGCTACTGTGATGCACACTTACTAAGCTAGTTTGTAAAGTGAATCACTTCATTCCTATTTATAGGGAAGAATACCCTCCATTTTCCTCATCTAGAAATATCTAAGTTTTTGATTTGTATGGTTTAGCAAACACACCTTATCTTAATCAAGTGGGACATGTGAAGAAAATAAAAGCAAGGGACACTTGTAGCATATAGTACAAGATTATGTATCTTGATGTATACTAATGCACAATAGGCACAATGATTATTATCTTGAGTGATTTCAAATTACCATTTTAATTCTTACTTTTTTTTATCAGTGCCTTGGCATTTAGTATTTTTTATGCATTGTGATGTGGAAGTAACAATGACTTGTACGTAGTAGTTTGGGTATCTATGGTACTCTGTTTATCAGAAAGTAGTTGTAATTTAGGCATTTAAGTAGTTAATCGTGTACCTTTTTTCTGGATTAGATTGTATGAGAGTTTTTGCATCAACGTTTCGGGTCACATTCTGTGATCCATCATCAGGATGGAAGTAACAATGACTTGTATGTAGCGGGTATGTGTAGGATCATCATGGAAAAAATAGGCCCTTAAGTGGCAAAAAATTAGAAAAATCAGAATTGAGCAACTGGACGTAAAAATTTGAATAAGTTATCTATATTATTTCAAAAATATGTAAGAGTAGAATTTGTAGCAAATTGAATATAGTTTCTAAACTAAAAAATTTGAATAAGTTATCTATATTATTTCAAAAATATGTAAGAGTAGAATTTGTAGCAAATTGAATATAGTTTGTAAACTACTAGGTTTATTTAAAAGAAAAAAAATCTATTTGGTGAAAATTTGAAATTTCAATGCAGTAGTACTTAAATTTCAGGGGAAAAATAAGAAGTAGGTGTATGTCTGACCACCCTAACAACAATAAAATGATAATATTTTTTATAATATTTTAGATATAAGTAGATGACTCATGTCTAGATGTAATGCATATTTTTTTGTATTTTTTTCCAAGTAAATAATTAATTATGATTTTCTTATTGCAAATTTTAAAAAATATAAAAACTCGTATGTCTGACCACCTTAACTTGGTCAAAACTTCATGAAATTCATTTTTTTTTAATCCTATAGTATGCAAAGCATAGAATGTGATGCATGTTTCAGATTGAAAAAATGTGATACTATTTGAAAGGTATAGATGCTTTTCAATCAACATATCAATAAGGACTTTAATCGCAATTTAAATAGAAAATGAATAATAATTATTTATTAAATTCAAAGTAAAGCATAATTTATATTGGTGGAAAGCTAAAAATCTCCTTTAAAAACACTTTTTTGTTTCATCAATTTTGGTTTAAAAAAAATTCGCCAGCCACATACCCTACAAATACCTATCATATTGCCACTTTTTGGCCCATCATGATCCTACACATACCCTAGTAGTTTGGGTATCTATGGTGCTTTCTTTATCATAAATTAGTTGTAATTTAGGCATTTAAGTAGTTAATCTTGTACCTTTTCTGGATTAGATTGCGTGAGATATTTTGCATCAACGTTTCGGATCACATTTTGTGATCCATCATCAGGATGGAAGTAACAATGACTTGTACGCAGCAGTTTGGTTATCTATGGTACTCTGCTTATCCTAATGATCGATCATGTAATTTAGGCATTTAAGTAGTTAATGTTGTAGCTTTTTTGGATTAGATTGTGTGATATTTTTTGCATCTATGTTGTAATTTAGGCATTTAAGTAGTTAATGTTGTAGCTTTTTTGGATTAGATTGTGTGATATTTTTTGCATCAATGTTTCAAATCACATTCCATGATCGATCATTAGGATGGAAGTAACAATGACTTGTATGTAGCAGTTTGGGTATCTATGGTACTCTATTTATTAGAAAGTAGTTTTAATTTAGTCATTTAAGTACAATGACTTGTCAAATGTTTAATATCTGATCTGGGTTGAAAACTACAATGGACGTCATAACAGCACTTGGGAGTCAGATTTTTCACTCAAATTTTACAATACCATCATCCTGGGATAAATACACTACTAGAAGAGGAGATGATTTTAAGGATTTGTGACAAATTTAAGGGAATTGATGAATGCTACTTACTTGGTACCTTGTTCTTGAAAAATTTTCCACAACCTTTATTGAAAACAAACATGAAACAAAGAATTTATGACAAGATCATCGAATCAGATAACGTGAAAATATCTAAACCACTTCTCTCCTAATGACCAAAGTATGCATGAACTAACAACCACCATTTTAAGATAGGGTAGAACAAGTAAACCCCAAAAGGACAAAACAAAACAAAAAAACAAGACAAACAAAAAAGCTATCTACAACAGAAGCAAAAGCAGAATATTTACAAATAGAAAAACAAACTAGACTATTTACAAACAAAAACAAAAGAACAAGAAAAGGAAAAAAAACAAAACAAAGGAAAAATAACTAAACCAAAAAACTAACACTAATCTATCATAATCCTAAACTACCTCAAAAGCTAAGCTCTACAAACACAAAACTATAAAAATTTATACATTGACTTGACTGATTTTTCATTATGTGCAACAATCTTAACTTACTAGGCATAGTTCTAATCCTAGCAAATTTATCTTTATACTCAGAAATATAAAGCTTGTGCACAATCAGTTCATTCTAAGGGCATAAAGCTTGATATATTATCAACTGTGGGTTCTCAGTTTTATCATGATTTACCCACAAACATGTTTTACTCTCCCCAACACCATAATCAAACTGAAAATTATTAAAACATAGAGGATAATGAAAGGAAACCACCTGATTCTGAAGATTTCTAGTTACCAATGCAGGCTTGTGGTGTATTATCTCCTTCTCACAAGGTCTTAGCTCATGGAACACAACTGAATCAAGGTTCATCTTGCAGTCAGGATATTCACTCACTAGCATCTCTGTATTCATCTCGGGCACGGAGTCAATTTTTTTTTGAATTTCTTGAGATGAAGTCTCACTTTGAACATTCTCTTGCAACATGTCATCCCCTAGGGTCTGAGAATTTGCCTCTAGCTTATCATCATTGGTGTCAAGGGTATTGGCACATGGTGGACAAGGATTTCCTTCAAGCTCACTTGAATGCACGGAGGCGGAGACAAGAAAACACTCTCTCAATTCATATTTATGCACCTCATCAGCAAGGACATGCCACTTAGCATCAACTTCACCAGTGTTAGGAACAAATTAATTTGTGGATACTAAGCAAGGACCTTCTTCCAATAATACATTTGAGCAATCAAAATCAAAATCAAGAAAATCAACCTCAGTCTCATTCTCTTCATTATGTTGAAGAGATTCAACTTCTGAGATAGCCTCCTGGTTGCTTTCTTGGAATTCCTCTACTTCTCCCAAATGTACCTTATCATGAACTTCTTCAAGGAACAATTGACTGATCTGCACATCTTCTTGAATTTCTTCCCTTAAAATTTCATGCTGACATTTAAGTCCTTGACTTTGAACACAGGATTCACTAGCAATCTCATCTTGAAGCATGTCACCTATTTCAATTTTCCCACTAGTCAAATTAGTAGAGTCATCTTCTTGTGTTAACCCACCAAGGGGTGTTTCCTCCTCATTCTCATTGGGGCCCGGATATGTACTCCAAGGATCCTCCATAAGTATTCCTTCAATAGTAATCATTTGCTTGAAATACAAATCCATCCTTCCTAGGAAGACATGGTAGTCCATCTGAGAATGCTGATCAGTTAGATGTATCCTACATCCACTTGGCCCAACAAGTTCTGATAGTTTTAGACCTCCCAGCTCTTCTAATTTCTCCTTTATTCGATTTTGCATATGAGGGATATCAATCCAACATGAGCCATATTCCTTTGTCGATTCCTCCTTGTGCTGACTCTCATCTTGATCAGAAGAGTTTACCTCATCTCCTTCACAACCCTCGTTAGTACTAGAATTTTCAACAAAGCTAGATTCTATCTTGAGATTTTCATTATGCTCTAAATTTACATCCATTTCATGCTTTTCACCAAACAAGTCATCAAAGTTATATTCTGGCAAATCAAATGTTTCATCTAGAGCTTCATTGTGATGTAATGGATTATGCTTTGGAAGATGACTAAAAAGAGATGATATGGTCACCACTTCATTGACAAGTGGAGTATTTAACTCTGTGATTGGATTTTGTAGGGATGAGTTATCCCAGCAGCCTTGTGTGCGAGGACCAAATTGATCTAAGAATAAGATTTCTAACTCTGCCCATGAATAAATAGATTATGGTGGAAAATAAACATACCATTATCTTGCTGAACCTTGAAGTGTTCTGATGAACAATTAGTAGACAACATCCTCATGCGGAACCTGGAGAAAAGTGAGAATACGCTTGTAAGTTCCGACATGCTCAAAAGCATTTTTCCCACTATTAGGGAAAAATAAAGGAAGCCTATCATACAGGTGACCAGGGATTTCATGGACAAATTTTGGTATATACAAAGAGCTACCCATTAGATCTAGGCTTTCCAAGACCTGGCCCACTCCAACTCTCACCGATCCATAATTACTCATGTTTTCCCTCCTAGCGCTAGTTCCTGTTGACGTCCCAAATGGCACAACAACATTGCAAACATAATATTGCTACTCTGTTTCTCCTAAAAGAGAAAGATGATCATATGGATACCTTAACTCCCAAGGTCTTTGTAGTTGGGTCTCAACTATGCTGATGTCCCTCAATGGTCAATGTAATAGTAATGTTCAAGGGGCCTGTTGGTGGTTAAACATGAATTTAAATCTACTCTAACCGGGGTTTTCAAAGAAATAGAAAAAGATGGATCAAGGATTTGGGACAGAAAAGAATGACACTTCATTCGAATTAACTAGACATATTGTCTTTCAAGGAATTCCTAACTAAAACTGCAGAACAAACTTAACTTGTGACTAACACACAACTGCATTCATTCATAGTGCTGATTTCGATAGCAGATTGCAAGTTACTATTTAAACAAAACATAAATAAGCCAACTTCATTCCTTGAAAGCTTCACAAATCAAATGATTAACCTAAGACAAACACCATTCTGAAACACAATCTGAAGTAGATTAAAATCTGGTTGTCCCTACTGTTAGTGAAACAGATAGACAACATTTACAAAGATGGCACAATCACCAGTGTATAGAAAATCTGTGATTTCAAATTGTTTCCATTTACACTAAGAAAATGAAAAGATAAATTCTTCTATTATGAATCTAACTCCTAATAGAGATGACAAAAAGAAGCTCCTATTATAGAGAATCAAGATCAGCTTCTATCCTCTCTCACTAACTCTACTAATTTCAATCAGTTCTAACTCTACCCTATCTTACACTAAAAGTTCTAAGCTTTAGAAAGAGGCAAGAATGCCTTATATACAGAATGTACAAGAAAGGATGTGTTGTCCCTTGCACTAGGGTTTTACAAAATATCTACTATGGATGTAGGACTGTCGGCTCTCAGATCTTTTGAAGAAAGTCGGTTGTGCATTCAAAGACAAGCCTCGTTGTCCATGCTGATGAAGGATTTCCTATGCAGGAGAAATCTTTTAGATCTTTTTGGCAGCTATAACATTAACTCCCATGTCTGTGTGTCCATACTCAAATTCTGTTGGGGCTGGCTTGAATGCTCCAAGATATCTACATTAATATTGATCTGCCTCTGCCAGCAGTGATAGCCACAGGTGTCCCTCTGAGTCATGGTTTCTTCCATCACTTGGCTTCCTTTTCGTTTTGGGACTCCTCTTCTAGTTGACCACCTTCTGGAAATGTTGTCAAGCCTCCCTGCAAATCTGAACACCATCGCTCGAATAGATTCATCGCCAAGTGTTCTAAAAAAGAGTCCATTTTGTTTGCACCTGGTAGACTTCTTACATAGGGGAGGTCAACCAGTCAAAGGCCCCTCTTAGCTCCCCCTGAATGGATAGTCACTTGCCACACAGGATCTCAAGTGGTCAAAAGGTGGTTTGCTTGGAAATTGCATGTTGGTGAGACACCCCTAGTGTCTCCTCGATGCTATTTCATCCCACAACAGTTATTGGTACGACTTCTTGTTTGGCCAGAGGTTGTGACGAGTCCCTATTGGTCATACCGACATCCTTCTTCGCATGGGGAACTAATCTTCAATGTTGGGGAGACCATCGTTTGTCATTGTGACCTCATGATGAAGTCACTCATTTCACTTGGAGTCTCCCCGAGTTCCTTTTTACTCTCCCTGGGCTCACTTCATTCTTTCGGTGTGACACTAGCAAGTTGGCGGGATGTTTCGCCGAAGGCCAAAACTCTGGGTGAGCTTCCTTGTGTTGGTGAGACACCCCTAGGTTAGGGAGACCCTATCCTAAACTCCCATTCTCTTACCGAGCCCATTTCCTTCGCTGAGACACCTTAGAGTCACCCAGACATTTCGTCGAGTGCCCTTTATTCTTCTAGAGCCTTCCCGATTTCTTCCTCGCACCAGTTTATGTTTTTGTTTCGGTGTGACTTTCTTCCTTCACGAAGACCTTGTATCGAGGTCTCCTTCCTCAGTCGAGTTGTTTGATTCCATCAGCAAGACTCCTTTGGTGTCGCAAGATCTCTTAGCGAGCTCCAATAGCTACGCTGATGCCTTTTTATTTCAATAAGACTTCCTTCGATCGGTGAGAGCTATGGCGACATCCATTTGTTCTCCCAAGCTCTTTTATTTCAGTGAGACCTTTCACCATCGGTGAGACCCTTCACCGATCGTTTTCACTCTCGTCGGGCTTCCTCCATGTCGCTAAGATATTCTTTGGTCGGCAAGACTTTACACCGACAGAAGCTTCCTTGCACCGAACTCTATTGTCGCCAAGACCTTCTTGGGTCGGCAAGACATCCTACCAAACCCGTTGCATTCCCTTCGAGTCATCCCGAGTTAGAGTCTTTCGGCGTGACTTCCCTATTCAGCAAGACACTTCGCCAAAGACATCCTCCTTTAGCAATCCTTTCCTTTTGGGAAGACCCTTTTGTAGTCATACCGACATGTATTCTTTTGTTTCACATCTGTCGTTGTAACCTCATCCCTTCAGCTAGAATTTATGCTGAAGGTTTTACCCTTTGCCAACCTTAGACCCTTGGTGGGACCCTTCCATGTCGGTAAGACTCCTGGTGAAATCACTTTTGTGTCACCTAGACTTCCTTGTGGTCATACCGACAGATGCCCCCTCCTTGTGCCTTGTCAGCGTGACCAAATGTACTTGCTGAGAACTCCCTCCAAAGGAAAATATCCTTTTGAAAGGTATAACTTTGATCGGGGTTGGTGAGACATAAAGAAGTCGTGGGGACCTCTTGGTCAGGATAAAGTCCTATGTGGATACATGAATCCCCTTTGGCAGCGGTTGGCGAGACATAGAGAAGTCGCTGAGACTTCTTCCCGAAGGAGATCTCCTACCGAAGTGCTCCGCTTTGCTGACTATCAACGAGACTTAAAACCTTCACCAAGACCTTTTGGTGAAGAAGGTGACTCCCGCTGAAGTGAAATCTTTTTTTTTTGTCGATAAAACACTCCTAGTCACTGTGACTTTGATTGATGTCATGCCGATAGTTGACTGCACATGAATTTCACTCATTGTGACATCTCTGGGGTCTTGCCGATTTTTCCTTAGCTGATTTTAAGATCAACTAGATTCGAGGAATGCCTTCCAACCGATCCCCAGCTAAGAAATATCATCAAGTGTAGGATTTAACCCTACAAATGGAAGGTCTGCATTAGTCCTCAATAGCAAATAAGGCATATTATAATAAAATCACCATTGCTTACAATTATTGCAGTGAATTCCTAAGAAGAAGGAAAACCAATTTAGGTTGAGACAGAACCAAGATTGAATCAGATAGATCAAAAGTCAAAATCAGAGGGAAAAACACAAGAATTCTAAAGAGGAAAGCCAGTAACCACAAGCAAAGAAATCAAAAGAAAGAGGGGACCCATTTTGATCCAGACCAAAGTAGGGTGGTTGTGCAAGGGATAACAAATACAAAACAAACAAGATGAGATTTTATTTGTCATTTTAACAACTTAATCAATTTCCCTATATACATAGATACATTTATAATTAACTTCATAAAACTCAAAATCCTCAAAATTACAACATAAGACTTACCAAAAGTAAGAAAAAAAACAAAACCACTTTATTCATGATATTGCTAAACTCTACTACATATAGAGCTTTTAGTTTATGGGTTGCAATTAAGTATTACCATTCCTCCTTCGCACATCACCACAAGAGTCTATGCCCTCCAATATCTCCCACATGAAATGTCTGCGTTGCAACACAATGCCCAACATCAACCATTAATCTATATTATCTTACCATTTACACTTGGGAAGGTAACAAACAAAATCCCACAAGAAACCCAAATCTAAATTTTAACAAGGGGACAAAAGAAGTGAATTGGGTTTTGCAACAACCAGAGATATCTACAGTGGGTAAATCTCTGTCTGGATGGAATGTTCTAGAGCGCTCATCCAAAACTGCATTGAGTTCAGCTCTGGTCGAAACGACCAGGCCATAAAGCTCTCCCTTATTATTCACACGCTCGATCTTTTCAGCAATTTCTCGAGGTATTTCAACAACAGAGAGTAATGGAAGGGAAATCATTAACAAGAAGAGAAGAAAAGTAGATGAAATCTTGTAGAAAGCCATGGCAGAATTGAAGTGTAGAGCTATTGTGATGCACACTTACTAAGCTAGTTTGTAAAGCGAAACACTTAATTCCTATTTATAGGGAAGAATACCCTCCATTTTCCGCATCTAGAAATATCTAAGTTTTTGATTAGTTTGGTTTAGCAAACAAACCTTATCTTAATCAAGTGGGACATGTGAAGAAAATAAAAGCAAGGGACACTTGCAGCATATAGTACAAGATTATGTATCTTGATGTATACTGATGTGCAATAGGCACAGTGATTATTATCTTGAGTGATTTCAAATTGCCATTTTAATTCTTACTTTTTTTTATCAGTGCCTTGGCATTTAGTATTTTTTTATGCATTGTGATGTGGAAGTAACAAAGACTTATACGTAGTAGTTTGGGTATCTATGGTACTCTGTTTATCAGAAAGTAGTTGTGATTTAGGCATTTAAGTAGTTAATCTTGTACCTTTATCTAGATTAGATTGTGTGAGAGTTTTTGCATCAACGTTTTGGATCACATTCTGGGATCCATCATCATGATGGAAGTAACAATGACTTGTATGTAGCAGGTATGTGCAGGATCATCATGGAAAAAATAGGCCCTTAAGTGACAAAAAATTAAAAAAATCATAATTAAGCAACTAGACGTAAAAATTTGAATGAGTTATCTCTATTATTTCAAAAATATGTAAGAGTCGAATTTGTAGCAAATTGAATATAGTTTCTAAACTACTAGGTTTATTTAAAATTAAAAAATCTATTTGGTGAAAATTTTGAGAACATTGCAGTACTTAAATTTTTGGGAAAAATAGTAAATTACATAATACGACCACCTAACCACAATAAAATGATAATATTTTTTATAATATTTTAGATATAAGTGATGACTCATGCGGATGTGATGCATATTTTTTTATATTTTTTTCCAAGTAAAATAATTAATTATGATTTTCTTGTACAAATTTTTAAAATATAAAACTTGTAATGCGACCACCTTAACTTGGTCAAACTTCATGAAATTGTTTTTTTAATCTTATAGTATGGAAAGCATAGAATGTGATGCATGTTCAGTTGAAAAATGTGATACTATTTGAAAGCTATAGATGTTTTCAATCACCCTATCGATAGGGACTTTTGAGTGTAATTTAAATAGAAAATGAATAATAATTATTTATTAGAATTGAAATTAAAGCATAATTTTATATTGGTGGAAAAGATAAAATCTCTTCAAACCCTTTTTCATTTCATTAATTTTGGGTTAAAAAAAAAAGTCGCCAGCCACATACCCTACAAATACCCATCATATTGCCACTTTTTGGCGCATCATGATCCTGCACATACCCTAGTAGTTTGGGTATCTATGGTACTCTATTTATCCTAAGGTAGTTGTAATTTAGGAATTTAAGTAGTTAATCTTGTACCTTTTTCTGGATTAGATTGCGTGAGATTTTTTGCATCAATGTTTCGAATCACATTTTGTGATCCACCATCAGGATGGAAGTAACAATGACTTGTACGCTGCTGTTTGGGTATCTATGGTACTCTGTTTATCATAAAGTAGTTGTAATTTAGGCATTTAAGTAGTTAATGTTGTACCTTTTTTGGATTAGATTGCATGATATTTTTTGCATCAATGTTTCGGATCACATTCCGTGATCCATCATTAGGATGAAAGTAACAATTACTTGTACGTAGCAGTTTGGGTATCAATGGTACTCTGTTTATTAGAAAGTAGTTGTAATTTAGGCATTTAAGTAGTTAATCTTGTACCTTTTCTGGATTAGATTGCATGAGAACTCTTTCATCCTGATGATGGATCACAGAGTGTGATCCGAAATGTTGATGCAAAAACTCTCACGCAATCTAATCCAGAAAAGGTACAAGATGAGCTCTTTCATCCTGATGATGGATCACATAGTGTGATTTGAAATGTTGATGCAAAAACTCTCATGCAATCTAATCCAAAAAAGGTACAAGATTAATTGATATGGATTGTGGAAACTTGATATCATTGATTTAAGTAGTTGTTATTCATAGGTTAGATTTTATATATATAGTGTCAGAAAAAAATGAGTTATTGTCTTCAGTCATGATAGTTTACATGGGTATTTTATTAAAAATTATAAATATAAGACCATTATATAATGGGTTTAATAAATTAGTGTTTTTTTTTTTTTTTAATAAAATGTGGATATGGACACCACACTATAAATTTATGTTTTTGAAAGAGTTATTTTTTAATTCTATCAGTATGTTTTAGGAAAAGAATTGTCACCTCTAATTCATAAAAATATAATTGAAATTCTAAAAGAACTTTCTTTTTTTAATCTAGTAAGATTCTCTTGAAATCAACAAGCACCCACATAATCTCAATAGTGATGAGGAGTAGAGTCCAAGGTTAAACTTAACAACTAATCAACAACACATTTAAACACAATGTATTCTCTATTGTTTAATTTATGATGGTTTCCTTTACCAAAGTCATTTCTTTTTTCACCTCCTCAAACACCTTTATCTTTTATTCTTCCCATCTACTTTTTTTTCACATTAATGATATTTTATTATTTTTTAAGGTTATTAATTTCCTCTTTTTACTTATCTTATTCACAACTCATAACTCTATTGAAAATTTAATTTATTTTTATTTTATTATTTTCTTCTTAGAATCTTTTATGACATGGCATAATCTACAAAATGTAAATGAAAATAAGAAAATAATTAAAATATATATAATGAGCATCTCAATAATATAAAAATATAAACTGAAAGATTCAAAAAATAAAGTTAAAATAGTAAAAAAAAAGAAAAAGAAAAAAAAGAAAACAATAAATAATTTGTAGTAGGTATATGTTAGTTGAAAAAATACAAGATAATTGTTTTTCATATAAAAGATAATGTAAATAGCTTTATTTTAATTCACATAATAATAATTAAATGTTTGATAAAATTTATTGTTACTATAATTTATAAATTTGATATATCATAATTCCAATTACCATTAATAACTTGATTTTTTGAAATCCATTATTTTATGACAATACTATAATTCAAATTTATAAGACTTAATTCATAAATTTTTACTTTTCCATTTTAAAATCACGTGTGCACACACACAAGAAGTGATATTTGTGGAATATCTTTTAAACAATTGTACTAAGATGCCTATTAATTCTTATTTCAATTTTTAATTATATATATGTATCTTTGGAATAACTTGAATTTTTTAAAATTTAACTTAAATTTTTGTTAGAGAAATGAATTATATCCAAATGTAATAAAGACTTTATTCAAAGTATTTGTTTCAAAAAGGTTTCATATTTCAATGGTAGAACAACACATACAATGTTTTTATATTTAAATCTTCACTAATTCAAGAAAAATAACATGATGGTAGAGTCATGAAAAATAAAATGATGATAGAATGAAACTAAAATTCCAAACATCAAAATATAATTCAAAATTAAAAATTAACCACATAATTAATTTATAGAAAATAATACTAAATTTACATAATTTTAACAATTTTCCTTTAAATTATTTTAATGGCTTTAGAAAAATTCATCTCGACCCAAAATTAACAGTCAAAAGTTCATGCAATTAATTTTCGAGGGTGAATTGTCGATGGTGAATTTTCGATGGGTGAATTGTTAACGGTGAATTTGCCGTATGCCTATTTTAATACTTCCACAACCTAAACACACTTACATTTAACTGAAATTTATTATAAACAAAACATTATTATTTTTACCATTTGAGTAAACCTTTCAGCCATACTACCTTTTGAATCTGTTAAATCATCAACAAAACTGTACGATGTACGTAACTATCTTACGTCCAGTCGATGTTATTCATTGTTGGCCATTTCTTTTTCCTTGTACCTCAAACTTACGAACAGTGCACAGTAAAACAAAGTGAGCATCTTCTTAATGGAATATGTCAAATCCAGTAAATGTGAGTAATAAGCACTACCTAAATGAATGTAATAAATTCCATTGAAGATCATTGACACATCACTTCAAAGGACTTGAGAACCTGCAAAACAAAACGTGTCATCCTTTCATAAAACTGACGTTCTACCTACATCATCTCCAGGTTTTAAGAAAAGCATCAGAGTTAAAAAAAAAAAAAAAGCATCGTGCCCTTTGGCAGGGGATAAGATTTGTTTACTTTTCAATAAGAAAAGATATAAAGTAGCGTACCAGAAGAAGATGAGCATGTGAATGTGGATAAGGTAAGTAGAAGGATGGTGATATATAGGGCTCTCAAGCGCCCACGGAAATCCCATGGTGATATATAGTTTCTGATGACGATCACCTAAACAAGATCTGATAGAAATCTCCGACACCTTTTAATTATCACCTCCTTTTTTTGCTTTTTTTCATATTTTCCCATGATGAATCATGGAGAGTCATCTGAAACGATGATGTAAAAAATCACACTCAGAATAAAAGAATACAATATTTATACAAGATAAACAGTGACAAGAAATAACTGTTAAATATAAAAAATTAGCATTTTATTGAAATCAATTTATTGGTGAAAGAATAGAAAAATACAATAACATCAAATAAATGTTAATATAAAAAGTTTCATATTTATTGAAAATGTTCTTAAGATTTTCATTTTATTATATTACAATTATTATATATATGATTTGTAATAAAAAGATGGGTAGTTGGTAATTATAATTCAGTAAAATAAAAGTGAGTAACAATATTATTATAAAGAAAAAATATTATGAAGAAAAAGAGGTTTATTGTGTTTAGGAATTACATGCTAGAATTTTTTATTTGGTTAATAATTTGAAACCTTTCAAATGTTCTACAAATTTTGTATAGCTAAGGTGATAAGACTACCTTGCCTAGTGGTCTTAATGTCACTTAACACATGTCTAGAGTTTTTTCCTTGAGAAGATGCATACTAGCCTTGAAGCTAGTAGTATGAAAAATGACTCCTACAATGGGATGGCTTTATTAATGAGGAGTTGAAGTTATGGATTGTAAATTATCATTTGGTGGTGCATTGCTTATAGTACACAACACACTACCTCAATGGCTGAGGAGGCCCTATCAATATTAAAACTTTGTTGTCCCCTTCTTCATTTTCTCTTCGATTCTAGAAAATGCAACCTTAACCTCTTTGTTAAACATTTGTGATCCATTTTTCAAATCACACTTCCCCGCTAAGGATGTTTTTGGGACTTAAAACTTGATGGAATTTATTCCTTGCATATTCTTTGGGATACCATTTTTCTTTTCTCAATAGTTGTTCTTTTAATCCCACTAGCCCCACTAAGCATCTACCACAAATTCTTCTCCTTATTTTTCTTGTCCAAAACTACAAGACCTTTCAAGTCCTCTTAGCTATTGGGAGGACCACAATCATCAACAAAAAATAACAATTCATCATATTTGAATTCAACATTGAAAGCTCAAATAATTAGAGTGCATCAACTTTAATAACTAGATACATCTTTATATAGGGAGGTAAATCCAAAAAAAATCTCTCCCACTTGTTCTAAAATCTAAAATGGATGATACCTTATAGGTTTGAGCTTCTTAGTTGGTAATTTAAGCCTTTATTTACATAGGTAAACTCAAGCACAATCTCCAATATAAAACAAGTATGATTCAATTGATATCAATGAGTGATCCCACAATACTAGTTTACAATTTTTGGCCATACTAGACAATGAAATAATTTTTTTCTAACTAAATCTTCACTTTCGGGCACCTATAGCAGCTAAACCGTGATAAATTTGAAGATGATGCAAACTAGTGATTTGTGATATTTTGTCTGTTGATTCTAAATATATTTTTTTCAAAATTTTTGGAATTAGATTGCACTTCTTTTTCCATCTCCTTTGAAAACTAGTTTTTTCCAGTAAACACCATTTTTAAGGAGTGACACTCACCGTATACAACATAACTTTTTTTCCATGAAGGATAAAATTCTATTTTTTTCAAATTTAAATTTGTCACTACGATATCTATTGCTTCCAATTGGTTACATAGTGTTTTATTGAATATTTTTTCCTTAATCAAGTTTCGAAGTCAAACCAATTACAATTTAGACATAGGCGGACCATATACAACATAATTTTTTTGGATGTATTGAAATTCTTTTTTTTTTGTTGGATCAAGAACTTCAATATCTAGTGCACTCATATTTTTCAAAAAAAAAATTATAATCTTCTATTTTTCCACATGTGCAGAACAAATAGCTTGATTTTCGGTGTAAAACCTATGTTTAATAAAACAAAAAAAAATACATAATAAAACCAAAACATATTAAGTTTATATTTATTGGATAGTTCATTTTGAGGAATACCATCATCTAGTTGGGTTTGTGAAGTCTCATCCATTTTTATCCTCAACCCATGCTTTGAAGGGAAATTTTTTGAGTTTTTTGGTGCTAAAGGAGGAGAAGGGGGGAAAAGGGGGGTTCGAAATGTGGGACCCAACATTTAATGGGTTCACTCGAAGGGGGGGTTCTAGTGA